>JAHPZR010015772.1:22500-27500 GCA_019787425.1 Platygyra sinensis | reverse complement strand
GGTGGGCATGTGCGTCTCTACTAAACAGGCTTCCCACTCTGACAGGGTTGCTGAAATATAAGGAGGCCCTTGGTGGTCAGTCACTTAGGCATGATGTTTCGGGACACTGGTAAACAGGTAGCAGGTAAACACGCTTTTATAGGAATTAAATTGAGGCTGTTCTAGGATACATAATTTAACACATAAGGCCCTAGTTTTTCGAGAAAAGTAAGAATTCAATTTATTGTTTTTTTATTACAATTTATCTAGAACGTCCAATTTTTGAAATGTTTAAGATTTGCATATTTATGTTCTGCAGCCTGTGAGAGGAGGGGAGAAAAAATGAGATGCTAACTAATATAACTAAAAACAAATATGACCAAGTGAAGAACGTGTGTGCCTTAATGTGGCGGCAGTGTTTTTGTAGTCAAATAAGAAAATTTCAATTCTTCTATTGAGTGTTGAACTTGCAGTTTCGTGACTTCGGCGAAAATTGAATTAGTTAAAACGTTCAATTGTTGTGACGGTAAGCTTGGCAGGGATTCGTTTAAAGGCTGCAAGCTGTTGCTATTAAAGGGCAAGTATCTCTCTTTTCGTAGGACCTGTATGGTCTGTCTAAAAAATATAACTTGAAGTGTGCACGTGCTGTTTAAGGCAGTAGGGAAGTATGAAACAGCTTTCAGGCAATGGAACTTTTTGGTCGATGCCACTGCAATATCAATTATTTGTCGTCATTTTCCATATCATAAACAAAAAAGCGACACCTCCCCCAGGGATCAATTTTTCAAAGCCAGAAGGCCTCACGTACACTCCCTGGCATGCTTTTCTTTTTGTAAAAACAAATAACTTTTGGTCTGTCCAGTATTGTCCTGAGTTTTCCTATCGATTTTTATGAAACTTCCAAATTTGCCTGAATGCGGGTAAAACATGAAAGCTTGCACAATTTCAAAAAAGTGGCATGACTCATTTTGTATTTAAAAAGCTGCTATGGTAAGAAAAAATACATAAATTGGCATAAGTGATCTTAGCTCTTAATTATGTTGAAAAATTGTTTCGTAGGCAGTTTTCACCTGACCGGCCACATTTTTCAAAAGGCTGAATAATTCACAAGGCTTTGAAACATTTGTAAACTTGCCACATCCTATTCCAAATTTCACGAGAAGAATCATAGTGATTAGTTGTCCAGTAGCGATGGGCACAAGTGAAGACAGACCTTTTAATGCATCTGGCTGGACATACACCTAAACGACCTCTTAGGTGAGGAGCTTTCCAAACGCCGCTCCACACAGTGCACCAAAGCTGAAAAGGTCCGAGCTACACTTTACACGTCATGACTTCTATACAATACACATACAATATTGAAGTATATATGAAATAATTCATATTTGTTACTGCGGTTGTAGATGAAGTGGAAAGATTGATCATCGCAGTAAATTTTCCAATTTAAGCAATTGGAAAGAAGAAGCCTGAAAAAAATCAGGGCTTCAACGGGAATTCGAACCCGTGACCTCCGCAGTGAAGTGATGTGAAGTGTATATGAAATAATTCATATTTTGTACTGCGGTTGTAGATGAAGTGAATATGAATTATTTCATATACTTCACATCATTTCATTCCTCACGGGTGATATGAACTCAATAAATTGACCTCTGCTCCCAATGTGTGGCTTCATAGCTCAGTGGTAGAGCATCGCCCGTAATTTCGCGGAGGTCACGGGTTTCGAATCCAGTTGAAGCCTGATTTTTTCAGGCTTCTTCTTTCCAATTGCTTAAATTGGAAAATTTACTGTGATGATCAATCTTCACTTCACAATACAATATGATACAATACTTAACAAATCGCTTCCATGTTGCCGTGCGTCTGTTCAGTAATAGATCACAGATGACGTCAAATGTGGTAAGCAACAAAAAGTGGCACACGAGGCGTGGCCGAGTATGTCACTGATGTTCTTACCACATTTTGACGTATTCTGGGATCTATTACTGAACAGACGCATGGCAACATGGGATCTATTTGTTTTATATAATAACGAAAAGCCTTTTTTGTTTCAAAATAGTTCAACATAACGCGAAAGCCGGCCTTTGCACCGCCACTTTGGCGAAGACGAAAAAAAAGCAATTTGACGTATTCTGTTATCTATACAAAATGAAGCACTTTCATTGGTTACCATGCATAGCAAAGAACTGTGATTGGTCGGAAAACATCACGTTACTATCAAACCTGACTCGAGCGTCGCTCCTCGTTGAATGAAAATAATTGAACTGCAAAATCTACAAATTTTAAAGAAAATAATGGGAAAAGTCAAATCAATTTTTTTGTGCATCAGAGCAGCCCTGTGAGCCGAAAAAGCTTGGACGTTGCCTTGAAAATTACAGGCGTTGAAAAAATGCCCTCGGAAAAATTGGTGGTTGCGGTCAACCTAGAGACCATTTGATTCGGGTTTGAATGAAAGCCGAGCGTAAATGACGGTGGATATTTTTGTCTTCTGTGGTTGGTGATTCCTCAAAATAGTTTGATGTAGTGTCCGGAGACCCATTTTAGCTGCGATACTGTTGGCTGTGGGCTGTGGTTAGCTATACTTAACTCGCTGCTGTGCCCTAAAACGGACAGGAACATTCGCATCGGAAAGCAAGGTTATGTGTTTATTTTATCTGATTTAAAGAAGTGATGTTTTGATGTTTCATTCCTGACATCAATCAGAGTGTCAACAGTTATTTTTGACACTGGGAAAAGTTGAATTTTAAAATCAGTGTTTTAAATCAATTAATCTCAGAAAACATTTTTGTTTATTGGGTTTGTTAAATTGGAGATAAAGCAATGGTTCTTGGCTTACCAAGACCAATTTTGTGCGTGGTTTAGCCTCGCGTGACTGCCGACTAGACTGGCTCGAGAAATTTTTTCTGGAATGTTTTCTAAAAGAAATGGCTTTATCTTTCTTCGTCTGGCTTTTCGAACCTTTTTAATGCCTTGGCAAGACTTTTTTTGTACCTTATCTTTTGCCCAGCAACGTAAAATAATATGTTAATTTTCAAAACTTTCCGCCATTTTAAATCACAGAGGGAAAAACGTTGTAATGATGACGTCAATCGTGGCATCTGTCCTCTAATAGATCATAGGCGAGAACCAATCAAAATGTTTTTATATAACATACAATTACAATACAATGTAAAAACACATGTATAAAAACTCATGTTACAATAGTTTAGCTCCCAATTTTACAGGAGTTATTTCCAGTTGACATATTTTGTAAACAATACCTAA
The DNA here is from genome assembly GCA_019787425.1 of Platygyra sinensis. NCBI lineage: Eukaryota > Metazoa > Cnidaria > Anthozoa > Scleractinia > Merulinidae > Platygyra > Platygyra sinensis. The sequence goes on along the minus strand of JAHPZR010015772.1, from coordinate 24,260 downwards.
ATAGAACGAAAAATCTGATGTATACTCTATTTTCATGCAGACTCCTACAGTTTGATATTTTCAAAGCGGACATTTCCTTGTACCAAAGAGGCCATAACTTTGAAACTGAAATGAAATTAAACAAAGCCCAGCACCCTTTTTTTAATTTCGAAGGAGATATCCTGGCATATACCTGCCGAATTTCAGCCAATTTTGGCGGAAAACCCGTATTAACGAACTGAAAATGTTCATCCTTATGTGTAGTTTTATTTTATCGAAAATTAGACGAAAAACCTTTCATGAGATTGGTATGATTGGTGTTAAAATTCCCTCCACAAATTGAAATAAACAGACCGTCTACAATTCCGCCGCAGTTAAATCGTCAGAGAAGCAACAAACTATCAAGAGCTTCATACAGAGTTGTATTTAAACTGCGGTGATTTATTTTACTTAGAAGATTTTGTTGCAGGCATTGGTAGTATGTTCTTCAACTTAAGGCTTCTGAGTTCTCCGGACATTTTTTGAAACCATGTTTCGTGAAGTCAAAAAGAAGAAGTCTCGAGGCCTACATCGTCTCCATCTTCATCTGCGCTTGACTCTCTCGTGGTAAAAGTGTTGGAATCGGGTCTGTTCTCTAGCAATTTCGTGCGACTAGCACTTGTTGTAGTTTGTCCTTCAGTTTCATTGGTGGGAATAGCGTCCTCGAGTTTCTTTAACCATTTTTCTTGGTTAATGTGCGATAAACGGATGCTCAGAGCCAAAGATCTTGTTCAACTGACTGAACCTATGGGTTCCACAGATTTTTGCCTCCTCGGCTTCTGTGAAGACGGAAATGGGCAAGAAATTTTCTTGCATTTTCGTCTTGACATAAAGAAAATTTGAAAGGGGGAACGAAATCTAAATTATAACTTGCGATGAAATAAGTAGATTGAGAACAGTTCGCGGGTATAAATGAAATTTCACACCGCAATTCAAATTACACGTGACAACTGCAGGTGAATTTTGATTAGACGTGTCAACGCGCCGTAAGGATTAATGTATATTTAAAAAGAGTTTTTCTCTTTATCTTAAAAGTAAAAAAAAAGGCTTTGTTTTCCATTCTTTTTGCAAAATATTTTTTTCGCAGCCTTCTCAATTTGAACAACAATAAAAAGATTTTTTCGCTTTTTCGTATAATTCACTTGCCATGAAACCTTAACCAACGTTAGGTTAATCGGGTTTGAACAACCCGGCTTAGGAGCTCCGCTTCTAGGCTTGGCTAAGTCTATCTACTCACGCAAAACTAGTGAAAGCTTTGAAGACATATTTCCCGGTGAACTGATCAATGGTGTTAAAAAAAAAAAACAAACTAACTAAAAAGACTTGGTTCACTATAACTAGGACATCAAAGTTTTCTGGAGCCAGATGAGCAGTTTGAGAATTTTTGAAAGAAAATGTTCTTACGAAGACTTAAGCATGCGGTACTCATACTGGTATTGAGATGTTTTCTTTGACTAAGGAAGGAGAACAGCAAATCGATTGGGTCCCAGAAAAGAACTGAGCAGCTTTGGAAAGTCATGCCATATGCCGAATTTCCATGTCTCAACTGACATTGAAGATGCAAGATAAAGGGCAGATAAGTTTGCTGAGTTTTTCAGGTGCAAAGAATAGGAACTTCACTCACGTCTTTGAATTAAAGAAATAATGATAACAAAAAAAGAATTTCCCCGGCCAGTGTTGTTGATGGAGTCGTTTAGTATTTTATTTTATTTTATTTTATTTTTTGCGGCTTAAAGCCTGTA
>JAHPZR010015772.1:15000-17500 GCA_019787425.1 Platygyra sinensis | reverse complement strand
TAAATGCATGTGGTCATTAATCACTATCAGCGTGCAATGTCGCTATTAAAATGCGATTGACGATCGATAAGTGCAATTATTATCGAGGAATTAGGAAATATTTGTCCGTATTAAACATGTCTAAACCTATCTCCCTTAATAGCCATTCTTGCACAAATTGATTTCATTCTTGTTCTAAGCCAAGACCAACGCAAAAGCATTTAATGTATACTGAGAAGAATACACAAATGCAGCAAGGTACTTAACACCTTTGTTTGAAAACGTACACATTAATGGCGTCACCTAACACCAGGTCACTGGAATTAATAATTGTTCACTTCAATTTATATTTTAAAAGACAGACAAGCTCTCTAAAATCAAAAAAAAAAAAAAACCGCTGTTTCTATCCTAACTAAGTAATTAATTTCACGACGAGCGGTTTAACATTTCACAATTCACTTCTCAAATTTTAAACAGGGGTAGGTTCAGTCACTCAATGGAACAACGATTTGTAAATTTTGCATATCATAAATTGCTTCTTTACATGGAGGAATAATCTTCATGTCACTTTAATTAATTAGTAATTAAACATATTCTACTTTAGTAGCTGCAGAAACATGCGCCATCTTCAAAAGAAGCATTTTAAAATATCTGATCCTCTTTCAAAAAAAATATTACAGGCCTCAAACACCAATTCATAATTTTGGGAAAACTATCGCTGCCGTATCTATTATAATCCTATAAAAGTCTATGTTATCCCATAAATATATCATCGTTGTTTGTGAATATTCGTTAAATTTAGTGCCCGAGTCGAATTCAATCCTTTCCCGACTCATTTCTGGACGACAGTATTTATTTTAGTATCCTAAAAGTCAGTTAAACTACCTGCTTAGCTCTCCGGGTATTTCACCTACCTTTTGAACGAAAATGAGAGACATTAAAACCCCACTAACTGCATTTCACAGTTCCATCTTGTTTGAATAGTGTCTAATGTAATCCACGCGAAAAAATTGCATTTTTTTGTTTTAAATCTTTAATTGAAGTTGTAAAGTTACACTGGGTTGTCATTTTAAACAAGTTTTTTTTTTTTTACAAATTGATGAGATTTTCTCTTACGGCTATCATTTTATTACCAAACATGTAATCCGGTAAATTGAAATAAGTACGCACCACTTGAATTCAAGGCAACCTTTAAGAGAACTTTCAAAAATCATAAACTTTTTAACATCTCTTTGCCTAAGACTACAAGTACTAAGTCGAAAAACAACGGAATAGTACTTGTCTGATTGTGTCCCTCATAACTTGTCTGACTTCTTCTAATTTCCAGCAGTAAAGAATCGGGTTTAATGACGAGTTTAAGAAAATTAAAGTGAATGCATAATGCCAAGCGTAATAAACAGATGAAATTCGTTCACTATTAGGCACCAAAACTGTCACTACACCATAGGGTAGATAACAAGCGACCAGCGTCAGTTGCAGCCATATTGTAATGGACACTGCCTTTTGTATCTCGCTATGTTCAATTGATTTGTTTGGTTCGGTTGTTGAACGTGGTCTTGTACTTGATTTTGATGATGACGGAGGGTAATGAACATCTTTGTGTAAGAGAAGATCGAGATTACTAGACACAAAGATGTAGCTAAAGTACCGCACCACGAGGGTATCAGGGGATTCCAAAATTGCATTCCTGAAATGGCAGTGCACACAACCCAAAACGTAATAACGATCACGTAGGTTCGCTTTAAAGTTACAACTTGTCTGTATCTTAGTCCTAACAACAGAGCGAGAAGTCTGTCCACGCTTATAGCAGTCAGTGTCAACACAGACACTCCACAGAAAATATCGGCCGTGGTAAAGCCCACAGCTGATGCGAAGCGACACATATTCCAGTGTTCATTCGCTATAGACAGGCAATACGTAACAAAGAGAGGTAAAGAAATAAGACCAACACAGAGATCAGTTGCTGCAAGGCAACGAAGCAAGAGTTTGGACGGAGGATGAAGTGAAGACTCTTTGCGAAGAACAACTAGGATCAAAGCATTCCCAAGAAATGCAGTAACGGACAGAAAAGAGTTTAAAACTGCAATAAATGTCAACTGGCCTTGTAGTCCATCGGGTAATTCTAAGGAGCATAATAGTTCTTCAACTGTTTTTTGCTGTCCATTTCCAACGAGGTTTGGTATTGCCATATTTTTCTTTAAGGGAGCTTAGTAGTTGTGTAGCTTGACCGTCAGCTGGAATTGGTTCTGACTTACGAATGCTTAAGCCTCTCAGTATATAACCAAGTAAAGTTACGCTGTACTGACCTTCTTAACAGCTGACAAATAATAAAAACGCTTTTTATAACGTCTTATTTCCAGTTTGCCCAAACGTGTCGGTCATTGAAACATTGCCAGTCTCGAAAGACAAATTAATTAGCTATAGCAAGGCAGCTGGTTTAGTAAGACCAAACGCTGCTCCAGTCACGAGCCCAAATCGATAAGCTCGACTTTGGAGCGAACGTTGATTCATACGGCGTTGT
>JAHPZR010015772.1:0-7500 GCA_019787425.1 Platygyra sinensis | reverse complement strand
TTTTTCGAACAAAAAGAAATGTTGAACCCGCTATCTGCCGAGCTTAATATGTTATTAGACCTACTCTGGTACCAGGCCTAGTCTGAGGCCTTAAGTCGCGCAAAGTTGTTCTCAGTTACGCAATGGTTTCAAAACCCAATTGCCACTATAGAATGATATCAGACTCACATGTAATGAATTTCATGGTAATTAAGTTCCACTCTAACCCTAAGGAGGATGCAAGGTGGCTTAATGGTTGGTACAAAAGAGCACTATTGAGGATTACTGCATTGTGTTCCTGGGCAAGATGCTGTACTCACACTGTTCCTCTCCCCACCCATATGCCCACCCCTCCCCACCCTTATTTCAACCCGAGTTGAAATAAAAGTTACCTATGTATAAATTGGTACTGGTTAGGGGAGGGGGACGAGAGGCAGAGCTAACTTCAATGGATTATGAGTCGATATGAGGTGGGGAATTCAATAAGTATGCTTTCCAAAGATATTTTTTACACTCGTTCACAATGCATGGGAAACCATAGAAAACTCCTCCTATGAGGCTTTGTTTCCGGAAATTACTGTGTTACACTTAAAGCAACTTAAACGTCGTGGCTTCCTTACACATGAAGAATCTCATATTATAATAGCCCTTAGTCTGTCTAGCACCCATGTTAGCAGGATTATATTTTTTGTACGTAACTTATTTTGTAGACAATACCTAACTAAGAGTGACATGTGACGTATACTCTTTCTTCATGCAGCCTCTTAAAGAGGCCATAACTTTGAAACGGAAGCGAAATTGAACAAAGCCCGACAGCCTTTTTCGAAGGAGTTGTCGTGGAACATACCTGCCTCATTTTAGCCAATTAATTCTGTCGGAAGACGCGAAAAAAAAACAAACTAAAAGTGTTCATCTTTATATGCAGTTTTACTTTAATGAGAAAAAGACGAAAACTTTTTTTTATGGGATTGGTATGATTAGGTGTCAAAATCTCCTCCGCACTGGCAGATGTCGGCATGGGTCAATTTACCACAATAATGGCTTATAAAAACTTGAAATAAACAGAGGTGTACAATTCCGTCGCAGTTAAATCATAGGAGAACCAACAAACTACCAAGAGCTTTATACAGGTTTGTTTTTAATTACTGCCGTGAATTATTATACTAAAAAGATTTCGTCTGGGGCATTGGTAATATGTTTTTTTTTTCGGAATCGCGTCCATTCTCCAGCAAATTCGTGCGACTAGCGACCAGCTTCACCGGTAGGCCTTAGGGTCCTCGAGTTTCTTTAACCATTTTTCTTAGTAACAGTGCGGTCCACTGACGCTCAGAGCCAAAGATCAGTCTTGTTTGACGCTGAACCACCAGATTCTCCCCTCTTCGCGATCGGCTTCCTCGAACAATGAAGTGGGCAAGAAGTTTTCTTGCGTTTTCGTCTTGACAAAGAAAATTTGACAAGACCGAAAGTTAAATTATAACTTGCGATGAAACAACCAGATCAAGAACAGTTTTCGTCCACAGATTTTAAGTATCACACCGCAATTCGCATTACACGTGACAACTAGCGGGAATTAAATTAGAGGTGTCAGCGCGCCGTAAGGGGTTAATGAGATTCAAAAATATCTTTTCTCTTTATCTTAAAAGTAAAAAACTTTGTTGTCCATTCTTTTTGAAAAATATTTATCTCAGTCTTCTCAATTTGAACAGCATAAAATAAAGAAAGATTTTTTTGGATGTTTCGTAAAAATTCACCTACCATGATACCTTAACCTTGGTAAGGTTAATCAAGTACAGGAGCTCCGCCTTTAGGCCTGGCTAAATCTACTCATTTGAAACTAGTGAAATCTTTAGAGACATATTTCCTGGAGATATGATCAACGGTGATTAATTTAAAAAAAAAAGAAAAAAAAAAAAAAACGAACTAAGAAGACTTGGCTCACTTTAGCTAGGACTTCAAAGATTTTTGGAGCCAAACAAGTAGTTGGAGAATTTTTGAAGGGAAGTGTTCTCTCTGTGCTCTTGTGCTCTCATTGTGCTCTTGTTGTGTTCCTCTACTTATCAACAATGCATAATAGTCTTTTGATTTTTGGAAATCATTATTCCTGATTATCATGGAGGGTGGCAATGTTAAAAAGGTGTGATTTTTTGTTCTGAGATTAAGCTTTAAATGCGGTGGAATGGCAAGTCTGAGATCTGCCTATACTAAGAAATTGGTATTTTCAATCTTTTTAGCAATTATATTATACGAATCACTAATATCTAAATCAATCCGAAGATCAGGTACAAGAATAAGATCAGAGTTGAAGAATGTTTGTAAAATATTGGTTTATCACTTACACGAATGTCCTTGTTATTCCAGATTATATTTTGGTACACTTTCTCTCAAGAAATGTCTTCTCGAAACTTTGACCACCATTGCAGTAGTTCAGAATAAAATTGTGAGGAGATAACGACATCTTTAAGGCTGGTTTTCACTAGCGACGGAGTCGAAGGCGGAGTGGTAGTCGGAGTCATAAGATACCTTATGATCTAGTGAAAATCGAAAATAAGAGTCGCAAGCGGAGTCATAAGCTCGACGGAATCGGAGTCGGAAGAATCAGAACGTTTCTATTTCTTCCAATTCCGTTGGCGACTTGGTCGCTAATGATCCAGTGAAAATAGCTTGTCGCAGTCGGAAGAAGAAGCAGAAGAACCAGCCAATCGCAGGGCTCGGAGTCAAACATTGTCATTGCTTTATTCTTCCCCTTCTGCTTGCGACACCGACAATGCAGTTTTCACTTGATCGTAAGCGACGGAGTCATATGCAGAATTAGTGTTCTGCTACTGACTCCGTCGGTTTAATTTTCACTAGATCGTATCGCTTTGCGCTTTTGATTACGACTCTGACTACGACTCCGTCGCTAGTGAAACCAGCCTTAAATATCGTAGTTGCAATGAAATAAGAAGAGGCCGCTGACATATTTTAGTTGATGGCTCAAACAATTTTTCCATGTTATTTTCACTGAAAATTCTCTTTACCAAAGATAGTCTGATGGATTTAACTATTGTTTCTAAATCAATCATTTTCAAGCCACTCCTTTGGTAGTCGTTTCTTGTTGATAAACGTGTGAATTTGTCTACACCTTTCCATAGGAAATTAAAATCAATCTATTTAATCCTTGGATCACCCCTTGGGGGTTGTTAACAATTTTGCGATTTAAATTAAACAAAGTTAAACTTTGGATAATCAAGGATTTTATTACAGTTATCTTTCCATATAGCAAGAGGCCTCTTGCAGACGATAAATTTATAAGTTTTTAACACTATCTAGTCTAGTCTTCTATGAAGTTTTGCTCGTGTAATAGATTCTGATCATAAGAGTAAAAGACACCAAGAGCTTCGACTGATTAATTCGTCCATTTTTTTTCCAAAGGCGTTGATTTGTTTTCTCTTAAAGATCAATCCACATTCCCTCAGTTTTCAGTAGGATTTACGGCTAAACCTGAGATTTTCCCCAATCAACCTGAAAAGAGTTTGCGCCGAGTTAATATCCGAGAGGACCGCTGCAGTATCATCAGCTTATTGAAGTAATTTAGTTTCGTTCCTAGTAATACCTTTTATTTCACAGGTACTGAGATTTACACACGAAAAAAAGCCCGCGTAAAACTAGTACGTTAAATCCATTAGCTAATAGGAAACGCGAACGATGAATTTTCACTAGTGAGAAAACGTCGTTCGCCCAATCAGAAACGCGAACGGCGAAAATTCATTAGTACACAATCGCAGCCCGCGAGTTTCACTCCAATTCTTGAATCCAACATGACTAGTTCAAGGTTGTTTCTTTGGAAGGCTCCATTGAGATGTAACTAAAGAACACATCATCGCTCTCATCATTAACAAGAAAACCAGAACACAATGAAAAAACGAAACGAGGCGTTGCTTTTTTGACAGAGTTCCTTCAAACAAAAGGAGAAACACGAAGTGAAACAGCTGAAATTCCTCCCGCCGAGCTGAATGAACTTTTGAGTGAATTTATTTTAAGTGTTCGCACCAAAGAAGGACGACAAGATTTATATGAACCGTCATCGCTTCGAGGTATGGTAGCGAGTTTTGAAAGGCATATTAAAAGAAAGTCCTATCCAGTCAGTATCATCAATGACCTGGCAAGTTTGTCCTTGAATTTTCATGAAAGTTACAGACTGTTTTTGGCAAAATTCGGTTAAGATTTGCATTGTGTTATTCAGCGTAAAAGCGTATGACGATGCATGTTTTCATGATTTAGTGACATTCAGATTAACATTTATGACTTGTAAATCTAAGTCAAATTTTTTCCCCTAAAAGTTCTCATTTACGTCTACATATTTGGATTTGTTATGTTCATTAAACATTTATTTCAAAAGACAAAGTGAACTTTATATTTTAGTCTATAATAGCAATTGAATGGCTTTTATAAACATGCGCGCCCAAACTGGCAAAGTTGACCAGCAATTTTTCTTTTGAAAAATCTCAATATCTATGAAATAAAACAAATTACACCATGGAAAATGCTTTGTACGATTTTATTCACGAGTTGAGGAGTATCATAAAACTCACTCGTTCACTACGCTCACTCGTTCGTTTTCTGATACTCCTCAACTCGTGAATAGGAATTCCTTCATTGCCAGGAGTTTTGTTGCTTTGAAAGCTTTCCAAAATGAGTTTGCATTCTTCTTAAGTGATACTACTTTCGCAAGATATCTTTTGTTCTTCTGAAAAGTTTGGCAACGTTCAAATCTTTTAAGAATGATTCGGTTTTAGGTGATTATGGTTGCTTAATGGATTTAACGTACTAGTTTTACGCGGGCTTTTTTGTGTGTAAATCTCAGTACCTGTGAAATAAACGGTATTACTAGGAACGAAACTAAATTACTTCAATAAGCTGATGATACTGCAGCTGTCCTCTCGGATATTAACTCGGCGCAAACTCTTTCAGTTTGATTGGGGAAAATCTCAGGTTTAGCCGTAATCCTACTGAAAAACTGAGGGAATGTGGATTTGATCTTTAAGAGAAAACAAATCACGCCTTTGGAAAAAAAATGGACGAATTAATCAGTCGAAGCTCTTGTGTCCTTTACTCTTATGATCAGAATCTATTACAACGAGCAAAACTTCATAGAAGACTAGACTAGATAGTGTTAAAAACTTATAAATTTATCGTCTGCAAGAGGCCTCTTGCTATATGGAAGATAACTGTATATAAAATCCTTGGATTATCCAAAGTTAACTTTGTTTAGATTTAAATCGCAAAATTGTTACAACCCCCAAGGGGGATCCAAGGATTAATAGATTGATTTTAATTTCCTATGGAAAAGGTGTAGACAAATTCACACGTTTATCAACAAGAAACGACTACCAAAGAGTGGCTTGAAAATGATTGATTTAGAAACAATAGTTAAATCCATCAGACTATCTTTGGTAAAGAGAATTTTCAAGTGAAAAATAACATGGAAAAATTGTTTGAGCCATCAACTAAAATATGTCAGCGGCCTCTTCTTATTTCATTGCAACTACGATATTTAAGGCTGGGTTTCACTAGCGACGGAGTCGTAGTCAGAGTCGTAATCAAAAGCGCAAAGCGATACGATCTAGTGAAAATTAAACCGACGGAGTCAGTAGCAGAACACTAATTCTGCATATGACTCCGATCGCTTACGATCAAGTGAAAACCTGCATTGTCGGTGTCGCAAGCAGAAGGGGAAGAATAAAGCAATGACAATGTTTGACTCCGAGCCCTGCGCATTGGCTGGTTCTTCTGCTTCTTCTTCCGACTGCGACAAGCTATTTTCACTGGATCATTAGCGACCAAGTCGCCAACGGAATTGGAAGAAATAGAAACGTTCTGATTCTTCCGACTCCGATTCCGTCGAGCTTATGACTCCGCTTGCGACTCTTATTTTTCGATTTTCACTAGATCACTAAGGTATCTTATGACTCCGACTACCACTCCGCCTTCGAACTCCGTCGCTAGTGAAAACCAGCCTTAAAAGATGTCGTTATCTCCTCACAATTTTATTCTGAACTACTGGCAATGGTGGTCAAAGTTTCGAGAAGACTTTCTTGAGAGAAAGTGTACCAAAATATAATCTGGAATAACAAGGACATTCGTGTAAGTGATAAACCAATATTTTACAAACATTCTTCAACTCTGATCTTATTCTTGTACCTGATCTTCGGATTGATTTAGATATTTAGTGATTCGTATAATAATTGCTAAAAAGATTGAAAATACCAATTTCTTAGTATAGGCAGATTCTCAGACTTCGCCATTCCACCGCATTTAAAGCTTAATCTCAGAACAAAAAATCACACCTTTTTAACATTGCCACCCTCCATGATAATCAGGAATAATGAATTTCCAAAAATCAAAAGACTATTATGCATTGTTGATAAGTAGAGGAACACAACAAGAGCACAATGAGAGCACAAGAGCACAGAGAGAACACTTCCCTTCAAAAATTCTCCAACTACTTGTTTGGCTCCAAAAATCTTTGAAGTCCTAGCTAAAGTGAGCCAAGTCTTCTTAGTTCGTTTTTTTTTTTTTTTCTTTTTTTTTTTAAATTAATCACCGTTGATCATATCTCCAGGAAATATGTCTCTAAAGATTTCACTAGTTTCAAATGAGTAGATTTAGCCAGGCCTAAAGCGGAGCTCCTGTACTTGATTGAACCTTACCAAGGTTAAGGTATCATGGTAGGTGAATTTTTACGAAACATCCAAAAAAATCTTTCTTTATTTTATGCTGTTCAAATTGAGAAGACTGAGATAAATATTTTTCAAAAAGAATGGACAACAAAGTTTTTTTACTTTTAAGATAAAGAGAAAAGATATTTTTGAATCTCATTAACCCCTTACGGCGCGCTGACACCTCTAATTTAATTCCCGCTAGTTGTCACGTGTAATGCGAATTGCGGTGTGATACTTAAAATCTGTGGACGAAAACTGTTCTTGATCTGGTTGTTTCATCGCAAGTTATAATTTAACTTTCGGTCTTGTCAAATTTTCTTTGTCAAGACGAAAACGCAAGAAAACTTCTTGCCCACTTCATTGTTCGAGGAAGCCGATCGCGAAGAGGGGAGAATCTGGTGGTTCAGCGTCAAACAAGACTGATCTTTGGCTCTGAGCGTCAGTGGACCGCACTGTTACTAAGAAAAATGGTTAAAGAAACTCGAGGACCCTAAGGCCTACCGGTGAAGCTGGTCGCTAGTCGCACGAATTTGCTGGAGAATGGACGCGATTCCGAAAAAAAAAACATATTACCAATGCCCCAGACGAAATCTTTTTAGTATAATAATTCACGGCAGTAATTAAAAACAAACCTGTATAAAGCTCTTGGTAGTTTGTTGGTTCTCCTATGATTTAACTGCGACGGAATTGTACACCTCTGTTTATTTCAAGTTTTTATAAGCCATTATTGTGGTAAATTGACCCATGCCGACATCTGCCAGTGCGGAGGAGATTTTGACACCTAATCATACCAATCCCATAAAAAAAAGTTTTCGTCTTT
>JAHPZR010015771.1:5000-36061 GCA_019787425.1 Platygyra sinensis | reverse complement strand
GCTGTGTTTTGCTTACTTTATAGTAGGCTTTCCCCGTGATATTGCATAACCTGTTAAATAATGACAACCGGCAAACACTGTTTACGCGACGGCAAGACCTTGAACCCTTGTACAAAATTTTGCCCTTTATGTGATAAACAAGTAATCGCAAGTGCTCTCGGGCAATTAAGGATTAATTTCACTTGTATTTTCAAAGTTTCCAAATTGCCCTCAGTCGCTTCGCGACTCGGGCAATTTTGTAAAAACTGTGAACTCTTGTGAAATTAATCCTTAATTGCCCTCGGCCCCATGCGATTACATATACAAACTTCAGAAACTTTATGCAACTGAAACAAGTTTTTTATATCAAGAGCATGAAAAATCAGTTAAGCGATGGCAAGTTTGTGATTATTCCGTAATGAGTTAACCTCAAACAGACAGTTAATGCTGATCTGAACTTTTGGATGAACGCCTGTCCTTCAATGACGCTAAACGCGACTTTCGATGCACTTGACAGTTGTGGAAATAGTTTATCGTAAAAGGCATGGTGGCTGCTTGCTTGCTGGATCTGTTCCGTACTGGTTGGAAGAAAATACCACACTGAAAATCCTAGGAAACTGTTTGACGTTTGTTTTCTGTGGAGTTCTGCTGATGTGTGATGTGTGGATTGCTGCAGATGCTCCCTTTTATTTCCTTCATTGTAGTCGTTCGGCGGACTTTTCATTTGCGTGGCCGATCACCTTAATAACAGGCTTGCCCTCTAAACGTTTGCTGTTCAGTTGCTTTCCACTACATCGTCTGAGAAATAACTCCTGGACTGGAATCGCAGAGAGTTCTTGCTTGTCATATAGTATTTCATCTTCTTTGCTTGTCAGTGCACTTGCCGGCGTCGGCCTCTTCCCTTTTCCTTGCTGGCGAAGATGTTTTACTTTTCCTCGAGTACGAACTTGGACTAATAAACACTCCCGGGTCCCGTCCAAAGGAAAACCAAAGGTCTGTGGTTCAAGGCTCACAAGGTAAGCATTGAAAAAGAATATGGGCCGCAATTTTGGGAGTGTAGGGAGGGAATAGTAGGTGAAGTAAGTAGAGTAGAGATGAAGAGAAGGAGGATGAAAAGAAGGTGCCAAAAACATTTTTGTTTGCCACAAAAAGAAAAAAAAAAAAAAAACTCAAATTGACCTAGGCTGAAACAAAATGACCTAGGTTGAAACAACTTGACCTAAGTTGGAAAAAATTTAACCTGAATTTAAATTTGACCTGTAACATACACATACATGTAGCTGTAAACATGGCTTTCACACACCTCTCTTGTAGGAACCAAAACCACAGCATATGGTCCATCACTCCTCTAAAAATAAATTAACAAAGGAGATAATGATAACATCTTCACTTAACAACAACTGCAAAGTTTCATGAATTATTCAGTTAATTCTTACTTACAACAATTTTGGTTCAATCTTCTGAAGTGAATGAACAACAGGAACTGCATATGTCAGAGTTTTTCCTGAAAATGACAATAAAGAAGGCATGTGTACACACATGAGAAGCAAAGCATGTTAATTCACTAAAAACTGTGAAGTTACCGATGATCGCTTTTCAAAGGATGGATTAAGCTGTCTTTACTAACTGTATAAATCATTTCAGTGGATTGCAAAAACCAAGTATGTCTACCACTGGATGGTGACTTATCGGGTGGATAACATAATGTTGTTCACCCTTTGAGCATACCCAGCCATAAAGTATAGATACCAATGAATTCTCAAGGAGCGTGACAAAAATTATGAAGCCGAGTTGAGGGAACATTCAAAGGATTTTCCAAAAGGACTTTACAGACAGTGCAGTGATATATGACACTATTTAGAATACAATAAATTACAGGGCTCTAAAAAATGTTGTTTAGTTGTCCAGGACAGGTAGATTCTCCTGCAAATCAAGCACTCACTGCTACTGTAAGCTATGCATTCATGCTTCTCTGATGGGCAAGGGTTCAAAAGTGTCTTCTACCCACTAGATCAACAATGAGCAAACTGAGTCTTGACCAGGGCAAGCAAAGTTTGAGATCTGATTGTCTGAAAGGCAAGCTGGAATTAAAGTTTGGCAAACTGGGATTACAGTGAGGACACTCGAACCGTGAACACTTGATATTTCTTTGTACATTTTTTTAGTGACTATAGAATGCGGGCTCGACCTTTTGATAAGAGTATTTAATGTTTTTTACACTTACAAAATGCGAAACATGTAACATTATACATCATAAGAAGAGCCATTATTTCTTAATTGTCAAAAAAAAAATGTACAGAAAAATGTCAAGTGTTCACGGTTCGAGTGTCCTTACTGTAAAGGTTTTTTTCCAGTCTTGACAATCACAGCCAGCTGCCTCATGCTACGAAAACACTGGAGGTACAGTGTACATGTCAGTGAACTGGATTAAATAGAGATATGGCATTTAAAGGCCTCATAAAGGCCAAGAGTGTTTTCATTTTTCAAAGTGTGCAATATATTATTTTGTACCTGTTCCTGTTTTAGACTTGACAAACACATCTCTTCCTTCCAGCAGAGAGGGAATGGCTGCTTTCTGCACACTGAGTATCAATATTAAACAAATTAATTAAAATTAAATTGACTTCTGGCAAATAGAATTCTGATGGTACATAAACCTGTTAATACACGTACCTCTACATGTAAGATGTACTGCATCCAGCATGTAAAACTTTTACATTTAAATATAAATTAATCTTTTTTTATAACTACAGTATGTTTACAGGGAACTCTCCCTGGTCTCAGGTGGACATCTCCAAGGAGTGACTCTAGCTGTCTGTTTTAAATGGAAAGATCATCTCCTTAAAAGGAGTTCAGTTACTAAGAAACAAGTGAACTTCAGCCAGAAGCAGTGTAAATACATGTAAGAATAGTTACGTCTGCTTTAGGGAGAGAGGGTGTCTGCCATTAAGCATTGTTTTTTTAAAATTAATCTGTAAAACTGCAGTCTCTAACAATATGCACATGTATGAAGTGGACTAAGTTCACCCATACCTTGTCATGCTTGTCAGCTTTAAGTTGTTTTCAAGATTGGATATCTATGTAGAAATACATATTAAGTCTTAAAATCAAGCGTTTTCAAGTCACCACATAATGCATATTTTTAATTTATACAATTGATTAATAATGGTAATTGAACTGAGTGGAGTGCAATTTGGTCTGAAATCACAAGTATGATTTCAAACCAAAATTACACGACCAAAGTTCAATTACCACTTTATTAAATCCATTTTGAAATTGCACTGTTTTATAGCCTTAAATTTTAGATTTTAATGTATTGTTCCAAGCCGAGCCAATTTGTTAGAAATAGTGGAACCGGAAACACTTTTGTTTAGTATGCAAAACGATGTCACATGACGAAAACTCATTGAAGCATAACAAACAAACAAGCAGTTCCGACGTGAGAACGAAAACAGTCTCTTTCATCGGTCTTTCATGCATCAAAGTTCGATTCTCTTCGCCTGAATCAATGATGGAAGACCTTCCTTTCTTCTGTGGTTGACACTGAGACTTTTCATTGTCTTTGGAGAAAGAACTTGAGGGTGCAGGCGGTGTAATTCTGCGATGGATTTCTTATTGAGTTGTGAAACTTCCTCGACTGCATGATGCCCAGCTGTGAATAGTTTTCTCTTTAAATACCATTGAATGGCACTCTGCATGATTTTAAGGGATTCCAGTTCATTAGTATCTCTGTTTCGTTTTGTGACCTCGGCGTAGAACTTTGTACTCAGAACCTTGTCAAGTTCGTGCGGCGCCGTTTGTTTCAAGATATATTTTTCAAGATGGCGGTATCGACACTGGCACCAGCTTCAGAGGACGTTCGTTTATTCACTGTTTTGTGAAGCGGGTCAAAAGACTACGTATTTATATTCACAGGGACAGAATTGAGCTCTTGAACTGCTTTGTTTGAAACTACCGGGAACCTGGAAACATGTACCCTGATGGCTATGAAGTCGTTGTTGTGTGGTTTTCGTTTGTTTTCCTGGACTTGGGCTGATACGGATCATGAGCAGATGTTGAAGAAAAAAACGGCAAAATATTCGTCAAAATGGACACTGAATGTTGGAAACTTCTTGTGAAGAAGGACTTCAGCCTGAAGGAGCTCATTGCCATCATTCAAAACCAATAATTAATTAAATTTGTCAACTGTTTTGAAAAAGAAAAGACAGCTGGTAACCTGTAGTGGCAAAATTCGCAACACTTTGGCTTTTTGTCTTTCATTTTCCTGAAA
This sequence comes from Platygyra sinensis, assembly GCA_019787425.1. Classification (NCBI taxonomy): domain Eukaryota; kingdom Metazoa; phylum Cnidaria; class Anthozoa; order Scleractinia; family Merulinidae; genus Platygyra; species Platygyra sinensis. The sequence continues at coordinate 31,812 of JAHPZR010015771.1, read as the reverse complement.
TTTTATTGGTTATGTTAAAGTTACCTTGAAATCTGATTGGTTGTTTTGTTTTACTGTCCCATTCTCATTGGCTGAGAAAAAGATGTGATTTAGAGCAAAAAATAGTGCGATTTGTGAATAAATCGCACCCCTGAGAGCCAATCAGATTGCAAGGATAACAAGTGATTTCAAAACGGATTTAATAAAGAACTGAACGTACATTGTATCATCACTTATGTCCAGGACTGCATGCAGCTACAAATTTTCGCAATATAACAATTTTTTGTTTCAGTTACTAATTTACCAAATTTTGCCATTTTTCATTTAACTCTACAAAATTTACAAAAAATTCGCTGCACCAACAATTTTTCGGCATGTTGTAGCAAAGTATACAATTTTATGCTAATTCCACCAGCAAGCTCTGGGTTGCAGATTTTACAACATAAGCACGCAAAGCGTGCAAGAGTTATTTTTTTTTGTGAACTGAAAGGTTTCAGAGATAGCAGAATTCTGAATCGATGACATGTAAAATGTTTTACTAAACAAACTACAGTAACCTGACACGTCTCCAAATTACTATAGATATCATCTTATTTTCTAACAGGCAATTTGATTCGTTCTTTGTTACAACCCACACTGTGATTGGTGTGACATGCGCACATGCATAACTCCCCATCACTCACCGATCTCATAGCCCTTTCAACCCCAAGAGGAATTTTTGCTCAAAAATACTCCAGCCGTTAAGATAACTTTTCGCATTTTATACGAGTCGTAAGTTTACCCTTTTTACAAAACAACACTACTTCACCGAAAATAGAAAGAAAGAGAAAAAAACTTTCTGATACATTGAAAGTCTGATTTTGCACTTTAAGGACGTTCGCGCCAAAAACTTCCCACGTACAGATTTTTTTAAAACTTTGACTGCAGGTAGAAAATGATAAGATAAGATGAAAAACGTAAAAAAAATCGGGGTCACCGAACTCGTTTTGAAGATAAGGCGCGTCACAGATCATAGCATTTCTAGGATTTCCAGCCACTGAGGCGATTCTGCCCGGATTCATTACTATCGGCATATATTTAAGTTGAAGAATCATATCTAAGTTATGTGTGTTTAACACAGCATATATAGGCCTATTGATAGATCTTTGCTACATGTTCCATTAAATCAGCTAGAATTAGCCTTAAAAAAATACAACTTTTAGTTACGCACACCTGTATCCATGTACCAATTCGACCCTATTTGAATAGTATATGAGAAATAATTAAAACTTCCCACGTACAGATTTTTTTTGTTTTTTAGTATAATGGAAAGAATCAGAAAAGGAAATGATCTGCCGAAAAAAAAGTGGGGGTCACCGAGCATCCAACAAAAATATTCGCACACAAAGTTAACGCAAAGGCCATTAGCTCTATATTTTGTTGAGTTTTCGACTCGGTGCGCGCGCTTGAAAATGACGTGGCACACGCGTAGCCAATGAATAGCGTGCGCACTAGAGATGCGCAGTAGCAATGGGCGCGAACGTCCTTAAGTTGACGCCACGCATATCGAACTGAAATTAATGTCATCAAATAAAGCTATAAACTGCTACTGCAGAGACGTAAAAACAGTTTAGAAATGAAAGCTTCTTTTTTGTTTAATATCCTGGAAACAAAAGCCGACAATTTGTAAGCTCCCATTGAATTTATTCCCATAGCAAAAATAGAAGTGTCAAGTTACCATTTATAACTAAGAATAGCAAACACATCGTGCGAACTATTTTCTCCGACACGAAAAAACAAAAGTGTCAAGTTATCATTTGTAACTAAAAATAGCAAGCATCTCGTGGGAACAGGTGCTGATGATTGGTCAGCTCTAATTGAATTTACTCCCTTGTGAAAAACAAAAGTGTCAAATTACTGTTTGTAACTAAAAAATAAAAATATCTGTCTATATTTGCATGCAACAAGAACAAAACAATCGTTACCTGTACCTATTGTAAACATTTGAACTCTTTCGAATCAAAATAGTCTTGTCTCCCCTAAAACATTTCCTAAGAACTAGAAGCAACGATGCATGGCGTCTTATTGAATTTACTCCTTGTGAAAAACAACAATATCAAGTTACCTTTGTAACTAAAAATAACATCTCGTTCATTTGCATACAACTAGCTCACGCACTGTTTCAAACCTCAAGGCTCATCTCATCCATAACTAAAATCCTCAACCTAACCCACCGAATTTGCCGAAGTAAACCCAATATATGAATACTTCCTCCTCTTTTATAGAAGAATAAATATGGCCGTTCTGAACTGTATCGGGATAAAATCTTCTCATATACCATTTACCTTTAAAACAAGAAATTTGATTGGCCGTTTATAGTAGACCCGATCTGATTGGTGTGACATACATACATCTCTCACTCACTGACTCACTCACTCACTCACTCACTCACTGATCCATTGACCCGTCCACAACATACTTGACGCGCCGACTAAGAGGTATTTTTTTTACAAAAAATAACTCAAAAATTAGCAATTTTTCACTAACTTCACGATTTTTCTTAAAAGAAATAGAAGAGTTTCTGCTTTTATTTCACAAGTGAAGTGTACATGCACACACTGAAGATAACATGAATCAAGGCTTTAATTTCCTGAGTATGTATGGGAGGCATGGTGGCCTCATGGTTCGTACGCTCGACAAGAGCGAGCGGTCCTGGTTGAAGCCCTGCCCAGGGACATTGTGTTGTGTTCTTGGGCAAGACACTTTACTCTCATGGTGCCTCTCTCCACCCAGGTGTGTAAATGGGTACCAGTGAATTTAATGCTGGGGGTAACCCTGCCATGGACTAGCATCCCATCCAGGGGGGAGTAGAAATACTCCCAGTTGCTTCATGCTACAGAAACCTGGATAAGCTCCGGCCTGATGGGCCACTTGGCCCGAATGCAGACAAGTACATACATGTTCACTTCTTACCATAAAAGTTGACAGATCCAGGTCACTAAATTTATTGCCAGAGAACAGTGTTTCACTTTGTTGATTTCTTTCTTTACTGGGTGATTCAGTACTGCAAAAACAGTTATTATAAGTATCTTAATTTATCAAAATTTATGAGACAAATGGTTACTTATATTACAGACCATACATGTACAGAAAAATAAAGAAGAAAGAGACTACAAGTTTTCAAAACTCTCCTTGACTGACTAGTTTGAACAATGTATTGGACTGACAATAAAGCACTCTGATTAGGTAATTAATACATGGCAAATGTTAAAAAAAATGCACTATTTCATCTTTTTTACCAACCTTGTAGACAATGTGGGTATTTCAGGATTGTACCTGAATAAACTTGAAATAACCTGTTGCAAGTACATGTCAGATAAGAAAATGCAAAATTTCAGTAAACTTTAAACAATTCAATCAACGTCACATTACATACTGTATGTACGTCTCTGTTGAATTACATGTACATGATTGTATAATCGTGACTTCTTTAATCATGAAAGAAAATCTAAAAATACTAACAATTTGGAAAACTATGTTTAAGATCCATAATGAAGTCAATAAAAATTTATTGATTGTTTTAATTCACATACAAGTAAACATAAACGCCAACCTGGAATTTCTTCCTTGGCTGCTTATCAGCAATGGTTCCATTTTGAGTTGCACAAGAACTGTTACTGGCATCCTATGGTATCGAAGAAATAAAACAATAATCCATGGACAGACGTGATCATGTTAACAATAATATTATTTGTACAAAATAGTAAAACCTAGTAAATAATAATTTGTTTTAGTTAGCAGTGGTACATCCACAGGGGAGGGTTGCCCAATATACCCGATCCATTAAGGGTCACCAAACTGATGGCAGTTTGTGATGAATCATGACGACCTGCCACAATTTGTCAGTTTGTGACACGTAACTTATCCGTCCACACTTATATGAATGTTTGTGGCATTTTTATTTTAGAACGAGGAATATTGTTACACTTCTTTCGCCTGTTTATTTGTGCTGTTTGCGGGTCGTCACAACTTGCCACGAACTGTCACCCCTTTTGGTGACCTGTTACAGTTCGGGTGTATTGGACGTGTATGCCACAGGGTGGGTTATCTTCCTTAAAAATCTTGGTATATCCAAGCTACATGTACAAAGAGTTCACAGCCATGACTCTTAAAAAAAGGGAACGCTACAAAATAATAACATATATTGTACATGTTAAATATACACATGTACCATATGATTGTGGTACATACTGTCACTACAATGAATGCAGCATATGGTTTTCCACACAAATACTACAATGTACAATGTATGTCACATGTTTTAATTCAACTGCAGCCTTACTTTAATACCTGTAAACAAATGTGTTGCATGTATTTTTATATGGGTGAAATTTATTTTAACTAGAGCCAAATTCACCCATAACAAAAAGGCCTGTAGAGCATGCTCAGTCATAAAGGAGCTAAGGGTTACAGCCCTTACTGACAGTCCTGCATATATTTAAAAAATAAAGAAGCCTAAGCTGTGTATTACACTGTGATAAAACACAATGGTCATTTGAGAACATGAGGGAAATGTAGAAAACACGAGCCGCAGGCGAGAGTTTTCTACATTTCTCGAGTGTTCTCAAATGACCATCGTGTTTTATCACAGTGTAATACATGGCTTAGGCTTCTTCATTTGCTTTAAAATATAGATTTTACATGCACAAAAAAAATATAACATGCCTTTTCTATGTTTTATATTCTGATAAAACATGGGTTTTTGACCAATCAGAGCGCACGCAGGGTCCTATCTATATTTTAAATTGATATACATGTACAGGTACATGTGTATTGGTCATTCTGTCGGTCCACATGAAGATACCTCAGATCTTTTTGTTGGCTTTATATAAGGTACATGAACTGTTCCATTTTTTCGGTTCTGTGCTGTTTCTGCAGATCTAGATGTCGCAGTGTTATTCTGTAATGGCTCCCTTACATTAGACTTCAAGTATTGCTTTCTCTTTGTAGCTTTCTTTCCTTCCACTAAAATGGGAAGAAATACTTCACTGTTATTCATAAATTAATACATGTACATGTACAATATACAAATGCATTGAGTTCCCATCCTTCATCCTCTCTGCCCTTTATCTGAGATTTTTTTCAACTAAAAATTTCTCAATGATATTATTTTATATGGTTGAATGAAAACAGAGCAGTAAGTGCTTCCTCCCAACTTAACAAATGCACTGAGTTGTAAGGAAAATGGGTCCTGGGATATCCAGGGGCCATTAATGTGATCAATCTCCATTTCCCAGCCATGGGCCCTCATATATGGTCATCCAGATACCCACCATACTGAAATAACAGTTGAGAAGGGGTAGGGAGGAAGGGTCAGAAAAAGATAGGACAAAAGTAACCAGAAGTTGAAAAACTGCCCCACCACACCAGGCCAAACTTGCTTATACTACTGTACGTTTATAATCATGAGAGCTCACTGCGCCTGCCTTAACATTTGAGAACCGCTGACTGCCTCATCACGGTTGAAGCTGCTGGAAATGAAAGAATCACGCACAAGGCATCCGACTGTGCAGAATACACTGCCACTTTAAAGGTGCTTCCCTGAAGAGTGTGGATACGAGAATATGAAGTGTCGAAGACCGCCCTCCCCTAGAAATGATCTAAGTGTAGATTGAAGTGGATGCGTACTTCATACTTTTAGAAGGAAGCATATTAGGTTTTTTCATGCCCCAGATTACGCATTTAAAGAACGAGAAATACATATCATTTAAAGAACAAGAAAAATACAAATCACCACATATAAATCTTGCTGTAACTAGAGAATACCATGCCACTTGAAGCTGTACCTCTTTAAATTTATGGCTATGTTGCTACAAGGCTTAGCTGTTACCTGGCTACGTGGCTATGTGGCTACGCAACTACATAGCTAGGTGGTTATGGAGCTACGTGGCTACAGTGTACGTGCCTACAAGGCTATGTGGCTAGGCGGCTACATGACTACACAGCAAATGTGGCTACACACCTACGCTGCTATGTAGCTGCGTGCCTATGTGGCTACATGCCTACATACATGTAGCCACATGCTACGTGGCTACATGGCTATGTGGCTACGCAGCTACATGGCTACGGAACTATGGAGCTACGTTGCTACATGCTTTGGCTCATGGATTTAAGAACATGGTACATTCATGTGTAGCTCTGTAGCCGTGTAGCCACAGATTCTAGATGTGCTTTGTAGAGGCAGGTTATTCTGCAGGTAAGCCTAAATCTTTAGGCAACTAATTAATGACTAATTCGCTAGTAATTCTTAATTATTAACTGCGTAGCCGCGTATCCACTCTGATCATCGCTTCAAAGTGCCAGGGTATTCTGCAGTTACGCTCAGCTGTTCAACCTTAGAAAATACGTATATTTACAGCCTGTATTCATACTGTAGACATAATTTTCTTACGTTGCGTTGCAATCGAACCGGTTCACATGGTTTCGCCCTTCAAGTTTAAATTTTAAATGGAGTATAATTTCTACCTTCAATTTCCTGTCTCGTTTTCCCTGATTAACTTCTCCGCTTCCTTCACTATGTGAAAAAAGATTTAAAAGCAGCCCGTCGTCCTCAGCCATGTTGTAAAATGAGTATAAAAGCTCCCACAATTTACCCGCTTGTGACCGCCATGTTTGAATCGTCACGTGGAAAGAACTAATCTATCAGCGGTTTATGACAAAATTATGTTATCAGGTTGTATAAGGATGTGAATGTGTAACCGCTAAAACAGCGGATGCCCGCTTGTGATTGACGTCAGTTTTTTTATGCGTCTGTCTTGTTATTGATCATGAATTTCGTCGTAACATTGTCAAAGTAGCTGTGGATCCACGAGGCGATAGCCGAGTGGATCCGCAGACTACAGACTCCGCATTAAAAACTGACATCAATTTGCTTTTTACGATAACAAATCGAATTGCCCGCTCTGACGCGTCGCATGAATTTCAAATTCATGTGTCTGTCTGCATATTGACAATAAAATTTAACCAATGAGCGCGCGTGAATTTCTGCAGTTATCGTAAAAAAAATCGATGAGTCCACTCTGATCAAGGTTTCCTCCGTTCTCTTCATGCGTCACAATCCGATGAATTTCTTTCCTCCCCTCTAACACTCAGGCCATAGACATGATTGGCCGGACTAGAAAATCCCGTAACTATGGCACGCCGTTTGTAGTAAAATTCAATCAAGTCAAATATTTATTCAATCCAATCATTTTTGCGTGATGCAATTTAATTTAATCTTCCAAACATATTCAAACAATCCAAAAAGCATTCAATTCAAACCCATGTTTCTCAGTTCAATTTAATCACAGTGAATATTCACTCAGTCCAATCACGGAAATATTTATTCAATCCAATCACGGAAATGTTTTTTCAGTTCAATCGCGATAACTACAGCTGTAACTATTTATCCAATCCAATCATAAAAATATTTATTCAATCCATTTGCTAAAATATCAATTGAGTTTCAATCCTTCCCTTTCACATAGTTATTCAATCCACTCAAAAACATATTCAATGCAATTCTCGAGAAATTCATTCAATTTTCCTGGGGCGAGCGCGGCCGAACCTGACTTGCAGGGGATTTGGAATAGAAATCATAACTTGAAAATGGCAAGAACCTCAATAACCCCGCACAATTCCCCACACAATTGAAGTTTTACTGCGCCTTTCAATAACATAATATAAACATAATTTGAAGCTCAACCGACAAATGGGTTTTTCGCTGCCGTCAATCAAATGTTCGGCGGCTCCTCCTAGCTTCCGACTACTGCCGAGCACTGTTTCGTTATCTGAACTGTGGTAAACGATTTGATTACGTACGGCACGCTCGACAGTAGCCGGAAGCCGGGAGGAGTCGCCGAACATTTGATTGACGGCAGCGAAAAACGCATTTGTCGGTTGAGCTTTGAATGTTAGAGTCCGCATGTTATTGAAAGGCGCAGTAATTTTCCCACACAATTTGTCTCCAAAATCAAACACAATGCTATGTTCTTTTTCTGCGCCTAGATATTTAATTCAAGTTACCGAAAGTCTTATCTTTAAAAAATTGGAGATCATCAGATTTTGTGCGAAGCTACGAGTCCATAAACGTTTTCGTATTAGTTCATTTTATTGCAATATCATTTGTTTTACACCGTCCAGGCGGCTAACAGTAAAATCACACAGATCTCGATAGAGACCCATCTAGAATATCACTTCGAAAAGTTATCCAGTCTTTGAAATTTCGAAAATTGAGATCAAAAGTGAAGAATGAGGATGTCAATGGGGTATAGCCCTAGTCAGTAAACAGCTAAAAATAAGCCATTTAGTCAGTAAACTGTTCGAAATAATGTTTGTCAGTAAACAGTAAAAAGGGAGATTAGTCTGGCAGCTAATTTATATGAATTTATGATTTTTGTGAGGTTTGGATGACCTCCGTTTGCAAAATAAGTCATGATTGAGACAAAGTCAGTTTTAGAGTTATTAAAAATGACTTAAGGTGATTCCTCAGAAAAAAAGTTACCGATGAATTTTTTTGAAACTTTCCCTGAATGTTCTCTACCAAGCACTGTTTCGAAAAATACAATAAAAATGATAGGTCACCATTCTCGTTTAAGAGATGTGATGGGCCAATCTTTCCTCATTTGTCTGTGCTCATGCTAATCACGCGCGTTATTCATCGGTCCATGTTACATTTTGCGGTAGCTCAAAACATAGTTTATAAAAGTAATACTCCGGAAAAAACTTGACAGGTAGAAAGTGTCGAGCATGTAGAACAGTATCATATAAAATTTGTGGAAACATCACGCTATTTGAAACGACGTGGACGTAAAGCGTTCGTAGAGTCGTTATTTTTGCGGTCATAATTTGCATCACAGAGTAACGGTTTCGTGCACTCTTTCACCTATATCTTTTTTTTCCTTCCGATAAAATTTTTTAGTTTTCTTTTAAATTAAAGATGATAATGTGTACACTATTATTATGCAATAAAAAATATAGGTCACCATGCTCGTTTAAAAGAAAACGAACAATTATTTCGCTATGGAGCTTAGCTTGAGGGAAATTTCTTTCGTTGTGTACGTGCACGCGCTAATTTGCGCGCGCTAATGACGCAAAAATCGTGCGCAGTAGGGATGCGCAATGCAAAACTGAGGAATCACCTTAATTTGGAGGGGCAAAGTCCCGGCCTCATGGTGCGCTCGACTCCGGGTCCAGCTTAGGCATGACTCTTCACCCTTACAGTGCCAAATAAGTACAAATAGCGAATCGATACCGGCGAATTTAATGCTGGGTAGCCCTGCAATGGACTAATATCCCATTCATGGGGGATTAGAAATTCTCCTAGTCCCCTCATGTTACGAAAACCGGCATAAGCTCCGTCCTGAGAGGGCCACTTGGCTCGTAGGCAGCCTTACCTACCTGCCTACTGCACCATTAGTATTACGCTATGGACCGCTATGTCCGTTTCTCAAGACCGTTACTGAATGTCATAATGTTTCAGCCAAAACGGTACACTGAATACTAAAAATAAGCTAAGTTTCTGTGATAATTTGTTCCTGCAGTCGACCTCGCCCCTCTCGCCAGCAATTTTCACGTAATATGGGCTATGTGGGTATGTGCGGCCGCGAAGGGTAAGGTTCTTCGGCCGTTTTGGTCATAAATAGAAGAAGCTACTTTTTCATCATTCAGTTATTGATAAGACCCTCAAAAAATGCCCTTCACAATGCCTTTAACATAGGTCTAAGCTAGGTAACTAACCGCAAGGCAGGTCTGAAACAGGGTATTGATTAAAGTGTCAGGTGATAAATACAGTACCGAATTTTTTTGCTGAGATTATAGATAGGGTGGGGAAAGTAGCTAAATGTCTACATAAATAGGGTAAGGGTTTTGCGACCCTGGTCGCACACCCCAAGTCAATTGTTCTGGGAGTACTCCCTCCTCCCCAGGAGCTGCCCAAGTCACCCCGGAAAGAAAGCCTTGAGCGAAATGGTTCGAGAGCGGCGTTGCAGAACCTCGGTAAAAATTAATTACATATAGCTGAAGTCCGTTAATACGGCCCGCCAACGGCGCATGAAAATGGGGCTGTATCTATTAACTGGGTGGCAGCCTACTAAACGGGGTAGGTCTAAATTGAACGACGTCTTTACTGATATATCGCAATTGCACTTCTAAGCAACGCATTTCAGAATGTGGCAGCTGGCCGGATTAACAGGGTGACTGCATTAACAGAAAAAGGTCAAAAAAAGTCGCCATAATAACCGTAAGAAGGAATTCCGCTGTGCAACGCTAATGGCTCCCAGGTTTGCAAGGAAGTGAAGAGAGAAACCTGGAACCACAGACAGAGGCCCGGAGCATGTTACAAAATAGGAGCGAACCAGGTCAAACTCCAACAGGACATCTGACAGACGAAATATGACGGTATAAAGACTATAAATGGTTTCCAGAAGTGTTAGACGAGCTCAAAGTAAACTAAAATTTACATTTGTATCCTAAAAATTGTCTTTTTGTTGTGGAAAGTCAGCACCTTTGGCCGTTAAGTACTGTACAACGCTAAAGTCGGACATATTTTATACGGTAGTCAATTCTGATCATATTTTGTGATTTGTACGGTTACGATAGCAAAAAAACGACCATCAGTTATACACTAGACAGTTAACCCCATTGACACCCTCAAGAATGTGCTAAAGAAATCAGTTCCTGCTTCATCTGTTTTACACAACATTGCTTGCATTTAGATAGATAGATAGATAGATAGATAGATAGATAGATAGATAGATCGATCGATCGATCGATCGATCGATCGATAGATAGATAGATAGATAGATAGATAGATAGATAGATAGATAGATAGATAGATAGATAGATAGATAGATAGATAGATAGATAGATAGATAGGTAGATAGAAACTTTATTAAAGTGTCAAAAGCCACCTAGCCAGGGAAAAAGAATCCCTTACTAATTTGGGGACAACCAAATTCAGACATACTGAAAGACAAACAAGTTTCTTTGGTAAAACGATTTTCTAATAAAGTTCTTTCAATGCCTTCAATCTTCACCACCAGCCTCCACACGCAGTTTGAAACTCCCTTTTGTTTGCTTTGGAGTATTCTTGATGTAACAGACACCAGACATTTTTTCACCTTGTTATTTCAAGGATCAATAATGCCTTGGCTGACTTCATGGAGGCATTCAATAATCACAGTGTTTGTACAGAAAGTAACCGGACACCAAAATCAAATGTGGACAAATGGAATGATACACCCTGATAATCCCTTATTCACATGGTCCGTTAGATGAAGATATCAGTGACCTGACCAAGTGGTATTACTGGTAACCCGTTATCCTCGCTCCTCCCCTCTACAAGATGGCGGGCAACAAAAGTTTGAGAAAAAAATGAGGTCATAACCCTGTTTACCACCCGATTTGGGGACTGCTCACCAAGATCTGGAGTGGAGAGCGACCGCTGGCCAGTAGGTGTGGTGAGAGAGTGGGTGTAATAACGGACTCAGCCTGGGTTGGCAGGGTGGCCATGACGTCATGGGGCTGACGTCATGGCGTGTTGACGTCATGGCGGGCGGCGCTGATGTCACTATGATGGGGCGGCGTGTACGTCATGGCGGGCTGCGCTGACGCGATCAGGGTTGTGACGTGTTTTTTTTTCTATGGCGGGAGGGGGGGGGGGGGGGGCGGCGCTGACGCCATTGTTGGTTTTGGGGCCCTTGACGTCATCTAGTGGGGGTTTCCCCCTTGGGCGGGTGTGGTGAGTGGGTTAGGCTTAGCGAGGCTACCCCTTGAGCTTAGCGAGGACCCTGACTTTAGGGCTGAGGGTGAGGGCTAAGGCTTGGGCTTAGCATGGGGCCTTGGGGCCGAGCCTGCCACCCCTGGAGGCCCGAGCACGCGCGCGCACGCTCGGAGGCCGCCCTTTTTGGTTTTTTGGGTCGGGCTTGGAGGACCTTTGGACTTGCAAGGGGTGGCCGGGATGACCTTTAGAGCCTGATTACATGGCCGGGCTGGTGTCAGTTTGCCGGGATCTCAGCACGTTTGTTAAACCCAACAAAAATCAACTCCGCGATAACATGACAACCGGGCCAGCCCGGTTAGCCGAGATCTCGGTATTGCGGTGCCGGGATCCCGGCTACCCGGGTTGAGATATTTCCATGTAATCGCGTTTCCCGGGCCAGCCCGGCTTATTAAGCCAATGAGAGTATGAAATCAAGCTCGCTCCGGTTTCCCACGGCTCATCGCATTAACCATCAACCGATCAACCAGGCTGGCGCACCCCATGTAATACTGGCCTGAAAGTGATCTCGGCACACCGAAGCAGCCCGGCTCCTGCAATCAGGCCCTTAGATTCGAAAGGGGTGGGGGTGGGGGGGGGGGTTGGCTCGAGCTGACGCCGAGCTAGGGCTTGAGAGCGCGCGCACAAGATTAAAGGGTTGGCTTGGAAAAAAAAAATAAGTCGAGACGATCTCGCTCATGCCTTTTTTATTGTTTTCATTTTATTGATTTATGATGGATCCTGTGTTCATCTCGATGACTTGCTTGTGTCCAGTCTTTTCTCGGTTACCACACCTGGGGATAGAAAAAAGGCATGTAAATGCATGGTGTTGGAGTTATGTCAGGCTGGCGTCATGAACTAGGCGCAATAGAGGTTAAACGGAAAGAAATTTTACTTCACAAATGAAAATAGACAGTGATGACTTATGTAAGGTCTAGATCATGTTTACCGTTTGATCTTTCATTTTTATGGTTTAAGAAAAAGAATGACCACTGACAGTTGATGGCTTGAACTGCTGTACACCCCTTTTGCTCACGTCATCGTTGGATCGCATAAAAAGGGCTCCGCTCACCACTGCGAGCTAGAGATGTATGTTTGTAGCCTTTGCAACCAGAGTTTTTCTACTCAAGGAAGTCTGAAGAGACATCGAGAATCGCGTTCATCGTCAATCGGCCGGTTTTTCCTGTCAAGTAAGCCAGCAACAGTTTTACCGGAAAGATGTGCTACAGAGACACTTAAAGATGCTCCAATCGGTGGAGGTACGCCGCGATTTACCAGACTGTTCGACCGACTCGACTGTTGGCTTACCACTACCACCGCACCTTGGCTTACCACTACCACCTTTTAACTTAAGCTTAACTGATGATTTTCCGTGTTTAAATAAAGATTTACATACATACATACATACATACATACATACATACATACATACATACATACATACATACATACATACATACATACATACATACCGCCACCTCCTAAGAAACACGGAGAGACGCCCGTGTGCGACGTTTGCGCCAAGACGTTTGCCACCCAGAAAACGCTGACCCTTTAATTTGGGTAAGGAAAGTGTCTAAGTGGCATGGTCAATTTAACAAATTGACGTCAGTTTTTTATGCGTCTGTCCTGTTATTGATCATGAATTTCGTCATCACATTGTCAAAGTAGCTGTGGATCCACGAGGCGATAGCCGAGTGGATCCGCAGACTACTTTGACAATGTGATGACGAAATTCATTATCAATAACAGGACAGACGCATTAAAAACTGACATCAATTTGTTTTTTATGATAACAAATTGTCGAATTGCCGGCTCTCCCTCGCTGACGCGTCGCATGAATTTTAAATTCATGTGTACGTCCGCATATGGACAATAAAAATTAGCCAATGAGCGCGCGTGAATTTCTGCAGTTATCGTAAAAATAAATATTGTATATTGTGGTTTTAATGTAATTTCAAGGCAACTTGAAATATAAGTCTTGTAATATTGAACTTGTTTACGTATTTATCTTTGCTTAGTAGTTCCAAAAGTATTTTTATTGCTCATCATCTTTTTTTTTAACTTCCTACCATTTTTTTGTTTGTGTTTCATCTCAGATTTTCAGATAATTTTACCACTTTGTCATTGCAATTGTAAAATTAAAAAATGTTTGGCCAGTTATCTTAATTTCTTTTAAACTCAGTGATCCTCTAGTTAAATTACTATATTCAGAGGCCTCTCTGATTCAGTCTCAAGGTGACTGAAATAACGTAAGTTGGTCAAACATTCATATCAAATCACTCAAATTTTGCTTTCACATTTCGGCGCCTGCTAATTATTTTTGTTGGTCGCTTGTTTGTCTCATTATGCATGCCCATTGTCAAGAATTTTTGTGCTAGCGTGAATTCCAACGCATCATGCTTTTCCGAGAAGATCACAAAGTTTAAAAGAAAGTCATCGACTACTTTTTTTCAATATTTGCCGCAGTGTAAAAACATAGCCAAGTTTTGACAAAAAAAGCAAAATAGCCACCTTATTCAAATTCATATTCTTCGAAATGAAAGTGAAGCGATTTTGTTCCACTTTTCAGGAAATGTGATTCATGCGTGTAAAAACATTATGCGCTTTAACTGCGCTTCCAGTTAGCCCGGCGAACAAATCTTGAGCGACTCGATTGTTTCATGTTAACAGTCGAAAACTTCAAGCGAAACTTTTTCGAAATCTCTCTCATAGAATTTGTTGTTAAACTCGCTATACAGGCATACTATCTAAACTACAAGTACAGTAGACAGTTTAGAAAGAAAACCTTTAGATTTCAAGAAAATCGACCGTAAGTAAAAACAGCAATGATGCCATTGCGTTGCCCTGGTAACACTAATCTTGATAAAATACACCGTACCCGAAACTTTGGTCTATCCCCGGTTAAGAGTGTGGGCATCAATCTCCTGTATTGATGTGTTAGTGCGTTGTGATTTATATTTTAAGTTGGAAGGTGTCACTATAAAAAAAATCCAATCGCGCCACCTGAATGTTACGTTTTGCTTCAAAAAAATGTTACATTTAGCGTTAATGTTACATTTTGAGGCGTAATAAACACACTTCACAACAATTCACATGATCTTAAATCTTTGATCGGTGGTGTAGCATCTGTAATATATCACCTGATAAAATGCTACTGTGCGTTAGCGTTAATGTTACATTTTGCCGCGCAATAAACACACTTCACAACAATTCACATGATTGCCCCCGCAGGGTTTTGGCCCAGAGGCCAAAACCCGAGGAGGCATTATAGTCTCCCCCGCGTATACGTATAACGAATGTGTGAAATATTGGTGTAGTATGCGAATCAATCCCGATTTGACGAAACTAGGCGCGCACGGTGGTCCCGGTTAATTTTTCAGTCAGCTCGCAAGGCAATAGACCCTATGCAAAAATGGCTGCCATTAAATTATTCTTTTGTTCGTATTCAAAATAGCCTGACTAATCTCGTTCGTGATAACAAATTCTTTACAATTTTTGTCTCAAAACGAGGTCAGTCAGGCTAATTTAAATACGAACAAAAGAATAATTTAAAGGCAGCCATTTTTTGCATAGGGTCTATGCTACATGGGTAATTCTTGCAACCACGAACACGAGGAAGAGATTTTATTTGCTGCGCGAGGAGGAGAGGATCTTGCCAAAATATATTTTATGGCTGATATCTGTCATCACAGTGACTTCTTCATATCTTGAATTCAAAGGTTATTCCGCAGTACTATACCAGATTGAACTGTTTGGTACAGAAGTCGAGATGTCGAACACAAATCAGCAACGAGGTCGACAGACTCGACAGGAGTACCCAACGGAGCCGCTCGACAAAATACCCGCTCTACAGGGCAGAATAGCGCTGGCTGGGAAATTAAACATTGGCCACATGCGCTTGCTAGAAAACTATATAAACACCACGCTGGCTGGGAATTTATGTTGTAACACTGGCTCTAGCTAGATAAAAAAATGTCTAGTTTGTAGAGTTTGTTTTTCTCCTGGAAACCGTAAGAGAAAAAATATCTTTGTTCTACGACTCATTTCGAAACGCGATCTCGCGCCAACAGCTTTGAAATCGGTCTTATTTCTGACTCGACCCAAACACCACACGTAAAAAGATCACGATTATTTGGATCGCTTATTTTTACTGAGTAATCTTACGTGGCGTAGAGCCCATGTGACAGCTGGGTTGACTGGCAGGGATCCAAATGTAAAAGTAAATATTTTGCGGCGTTTTCATCGAGGACAAAAAGCTTGACTTTAATTTGTATATATGGCAACTGTAACAAGATACTTCTGTTTACATCTCGGAAAATAAATCTCGACTTCTGTACTGCTTTCGAGATACGTTTGCTCGTAGAGTCCTCGTATATCAAGACAAATGACACGGCAAAAAAGGTGGCGTTTACCGTGAAGAAAACGCGCGGTGAATTTACGCAAAACGTGGCATTTGCTTACATTTACTGGTGTTCACCGATCGGAAAATCCAAGGTTTTCCAATTGTTTTGCTGTCGGTGAATTCGAGTATTCGTTCCATTATCCGGTATTTTCCCATTACGGTGAACGTCGGAAAACGCATGTTTTCTGGAATTTGCCGGTCTGTTAACACTTGGTGAATGTCTTGTTTGCCTGTGTTCACAGATGTTTTCCCGGTGTAAAACTTCACGTTCACCCGCGGTTTACAGTTGAAAACCGGCATTTTTCCTTGTTTTCCAGAACGGCAAATGCCGTTAAATTTTGGAAAACACACCGTTTACCAGAATTCACCGCTCGGTTAACGTAAGGAAAGCATGGTGTATTCCCGAGTTCACAGAAGTTTTCTCCTGTTTTCTTGTATTATCCGAGAAAGGTGAATTCAAGGGAATTCAAGAAAACGCATTATTTTCCAGCGTTCACCGTTCGGTAAACGCACGGAAATTATTGTGTATTCCTGCGTTTTCGGACGTTTTCTTGCATTTTCTCTGACAGCAAACGCGGGTGAATTCAAGAAAACGCTTGTTTCTTGGCGTTCACCGTTCAGTTAATGGATTGAAAATTGCGCGTATTCCAACGTTTTCCTCGCGTTTTCTTGCATTTCCTGGGACGGTGTATTCGGGTGTTTTCAGTGCGCATCGGCCGGCATTGCTCGCTCACTCTCACCCCGTGTTCGAGATTCTTTTGATCTTTCTACAGTCCCACGACCTGCTGGTTACCAATGTTCAGGCGACTAAAGCTCATTCCCTTTCCCAGTCAAAACAGCAAAAACAAAAGGCATTGCTAATTTTAAAAATATGATTTATTTAAAATTCTGTAGCGCTGTTTACTATCTACAGATGTACAATTATTCACATAAAATATGAGCGTAATTTTAATTATATTTTCCTACCCTAACAAACCAGTTGTAACACATATAGTCTAGCAAGAAAGTTCTTTCACTTGACTCTTAAAGGGAATATTATTTATTAAAAATATCTATTTGACAGGCGCAAAATCACCCTCCCAACAAGAACATTAAGCCTATCTTACTTTGAAAACAGTGTATCATTTTGTCCAGGTAATACCACACGCAATGTATTGCTATTAAAAATAAGATTCTGATAAATGATCTGGATGGTGGTCACAAAAGCTACATGAAAACCTGCTTAGCTTTAAGAACAAAAATTAAAATTTGAATTACAGTAAAGCTATTCAAAATAAATCATTTGATAATACAGAATAAAAAAAGAGTATCTACTATCAGTTCTTAAGGCCACTTGATTCAATTTTTGTTCCAAATCATGATTTGTTTCAGTATCAAACTAGAACAACAGAGTGGTTTCAATTGATATTTTTTCAGAATGCACTTCGTGAGAGTATGATGCTGATGATGTAAAAAGTATCATGTGATAGAATGAGTTCACACAGAATGTTGATTCTTTTGATCATATTTATGATAAGATACCTAAGTTACTTGAACACCCGGGACCCGGGCTTGAAACAGTATGAGTGATATAGTTTACAAAAAGTATAAAATTTCAGTTCATACAATAAATAATAGTTTCCTTTAACGCAGTGGAATTTTTACAAGAATTTATACCCCTGACGGATAAAATAGAAGCGAGGGCAGATTTAGTGTGAACTATTACTAGTCTTAAATCTTTGATCGGTGGCGGCCTAGCATCCGTAATACAGTGGAACCTCGATCTAACGAACCTCTATTTAACGAAGTCCTCGATATAACGAACGATATTCTACGTCCCGGCTTACAGTAAAATGTATAGAATAGAACCTCGATATAACGAACCTCGATATAACGAATTCTTCGATATAACGAACATAATCCGGAAGCCCAAAAGTAAAATCTACCTCGATATAACGAATTACAATGTCAGCACGCGACAGAAGATAAACGCTGAATAGATCAACAGTCAGCAAATCCTTAATCCTTATGGTAAAGAGACAGCAACCTTTCCGTCAACGGCTTATTGTGGGCGACAAAAGGAGCCCGCAATCCTAATCTCAACGTTAACGTTGCTTTTACAAACGCATGCGCCGCAGTTGTATAGTTTGGCCCACAGACAGCCCAAGCTCTCGTTGTGAGGAGTTATTATTATTTTTTAATCTTTAATTATGCGATCGTTCCGCGACATAGTTATCGCCGTCGTCTACTGTTACATAACGACCGAGTTTCATTACGCGAAACGTGACTATGTCTCTGGCCTTTCAACATTTGGAGGTGTTATGTTTCAACGGTTTGAATTTACAAAGGTTTGTATGGGAAGAAACGTTAACAGACATTTTAGCTGAAATTTTGATATTTTCTCAATAAAAATGACGTACCTCAATGCCTTGTTGTCTTTGCTATTGTCATCTTGCTTTTCAGCGCGATCCGTAGCCTTTTAAGCGAGTTATCGCTTTTCGAGTATATCACCTGATGAAATGCTACTGTGCGTGTGACATGCACGCGGAATGATGTGCCAGTATTAGCCTGTGTTTACATGCCATGGGTTCAAACCTAAGATTTATATTACTAGTCAAAAGCGTGCATACTTCACATGATTTGTTTTTGTGGGCATCCTATGGTTAGGGGTGGTCAAGAGTGCAAAAGTGACCTTTTTCGTCCTTTTCGAAGTCTATTGTACATCTATCTACTGCCACCAAATCTAACAGAAGCCTCAGACGGTAAGCCACTTTTCTCTGTTTGTTCTTCATCTACAGAACCGCTTACTTCTGCCGAGAGGTTTGCATGCGAACTGCGTTAAATTGTTAGCTTGATAGGGCATCAATAACTAGGTCTTTAATTTTGGTTACCGGTGTTTCAGACAATTAAGGGGTTATTGATATACATGTACTGACTGAAAGATTACTAGAGCAGCATAGCTCATTTCAATGGCTGGATACGTTTTTATCTTTTCTTTTTTTTTTTTCATGCGCGCCGTAAACTGGCTTACAAGTGGGTTTGTTTACGCAACTTTGCTATTGAATCGGCTTACGCGCCGTCTACAAACTATTCGCAAAAAATCTAACGAGCGAAAGAACGAGTAAATGAGATACTATACGAAGAAAGATGTATTAAATAACAGATTTATTTCGAACTACTTTATGTTAGTGCGTTCAGTTCCCTAGTTAGCGTCTCCAATATTGTTTTTCAGGTGTTAAATTTGTTCAAAGTTTGAGGTTGTACTACAAAAACAGTTTTTATCGATCATTGCGAACCACTCGACTGATTTAGACTTTTCTACCGTAAATTGAGTAGCAGATAGCGAAGAAGTTCCTTAAGTGTACTCCACAGTAATTCTCTGAAGCACAGCAACGATTACAGAGGGAAAATCGACTGAAATTAGAGAGGTTAAGCATGACGTTTACGGCAAACGGCAAACGGCAGAAATGAAACTTTTGCCGTCTGTCTTCAGCTCTCTGTACAGTAGAATCAAAATATTTGTATTTGCAGTGAGTAGTAAGAGACACTTTTCTATTTTTGTATGATTTATTTAAGGATTACAAGAATAGAATAGAAAATCAGCAGTGACCTTTGCCGTTCGCCGTCTGCCGTAAACGTCATGCTTAAACTCACTATTGACTCAGTTTTTTACTTGTAATTGCACAAAGAGATACAGAATAGCGAAGCGCGCGAGTGACGTCATGACTCAGACAAGACTCAGACAAACAAACTGGAATGGTGGATGATTTTGAAGATTTCTTTAAGAGCAAAACCCGGTGTTCCTAAAACACTTGTGAAACGAAAATTTCGCTTATATTCCCTGTATTTCCCTCAGAACAAGCTTATGTCGACTGAGTCTCGCGGGGAATTCAGTGATTTGCATTCTATTTTTAGACTTCGTGCGCTTCGCTATTACGAGCTATTATATACAGTGCCGAGCAACAAACAACCAAACAAACCCTCACAACTTCAAAAACTTCAATTGAATTTACTTAGAGTAACTTTCCTAGCCATCTAAGGGTGAATAGAGGTAAACTTGCGCTGATTAATCGTCTTTGGAAGTGAAAAAAGGGCGAGAGATTGACGATAACCGCTAATTCATTCACGAAAATAGATCAACTCGATGGATTCCGCCCGCTGTAGCGGTCCGTATGAGAGAATTCTGCCCGCTCCAGGAACCAATCAGATTGCAGGATTTGTTGAATTCCGCCCGCCCCCGCGCCGAAAAGAAGATAAGAGACATTTCGTTCCCTCTCTTTCGGATTTGCCCAATAAAAAAGCTCACTGATTGTTCGGTTGTTAGCCATAAATATCCCCACGTCTTCTGAGCTTTCCTTGATAAAAAGACGAAGCTTAAAAATTAACAAGGCACAGAGAGCTCTCAATCATACCATTTATTTAATATCATTTTCTCTTGGCTTAAGTCAGAATTTTAATTGTTTAAGCTGGTTTAAGTGATCGTCACTACAGTTCACATCTATCGTAAATCTTGGACCGACGGTCAAACACGGATACTAGGGAGCTTAGAAATCACGACGGCAAAACGTCGCTGTAAACAAAAGGTTTTTAATGAGAGAACGATGTGCATGCGTTAAAATTCTCCCGTCCTCTGCAAAACAACAACGTGAAAGGACCAATATATCAAATTTATCGAAAAGTATCCTAGATTAAGTTTCGTGAGAGCTTTAACAGTGATAAAGTAAATGACTAAAGAGTATCGCGAGATTTGTGAAGTAAAATATAAACTTATTTTTTGATTGAAGTTGTCCTCGGGCTCTTAAGCTCCCTATATTCAGGGAAGAAGCATGACTAAGAGCCGGGCTAACAGCTATCTTTCGAAGAAAAGAACTTTGAATTTTCAAACTGAATAGTCGATTAAAATTTCGAGATGTCTGCTGCCGCTAGCAAAAAACAAACAACTACAAGATTTAGTTCGTGTTTAAGGGTAGTCCATCGGGGTAGAGTCCATTGACAAGGGGTCAGTGTTTTGTTCAAAACTCGTGATCTATCACCCTGAGAATATGCTGTTGTACGTGTGATACGCACGCATGATGGTCGAGAGGGTCTGAATGGGGAGATCCACATGTGGGTTGTCGGTTTAAAATTTCATTACTGTGTCGGTTGTCGGTTAAAATTTTCGATCTTTGTCGGCTGTCGGTAAATCTCCAGTAATTTTTTGTCGCTAGTCGATAATTTTTTCCTCGTTTTGTCGGTAGTCAGTAATAATTTCTAGCCCTTTGTCGCTAGTCGGTTAACCCCATTCACACCCTAGGTCGAGTATTAACTTGTGTTTACTATTCTCATATGCTCAATCCTATGATCAATTTTGCATGCCAACAGCATGTATAATTTCTTCGGCGTTTTATGCCGAGGAAATATAGGCTTACAATGTACCAGTCACATCGAAGCTTGAACATCCGCCCCCCGGGCATACCCCGGGCATTTGACGCCTCTTCCTGCCCCGGAGGGAGGGCATTTGATCACCACTTGTAAGGGTGGGGGGGGGGGGAATTTGATCGCTAACCTCGATTTCATGTTGCGAGTCGCGCTGAATCCACGTGGGTCGATAAATCGTGGCGGAGACAGCGGAGACAAACTTTGATGAATTCAAAGGAAAGATTGCGTATTCATGGCGGATTGGTTTGAAAACCAAAGGCCTACACAAGCTAGCTGTGTTCCGTATTTGAAGGTGTTTAAGAACGATTTAATATCTATAATATGTTAATTTTATGTATTGACTAGATAACTTTATAGCGGGCCACAGGGTCATTAGTTGTACTTAAACTGTTACGAGCTACCCTTTTAAAATAAAGTCATCACAGGAGCGTGATGGGCTCCTCGTCATTACTATTACTATTACTATGTGTTGTCTGATAAACCATGCACGGCTTTCGAAGCATAATAGAAGCTACTGAAAAGTTAAAACAGTAATCTGGTAATTTTCCCGGGGGTGGACATTTGAACAGCTTTTTGGCCTTGTGAGGTGGGGGGGAGAGGGGGATTTGATCAAAATTTTTTTCAAAACTTCAGATGCCCGGAGGGTTGATCGGGGGGGGGGATGTTCAAGCTTCGATTTGACTGGTACATTAAAAAAAACAGTTTCAGCTATAATGGTGCGGTGCTGTGGAACAGCTTACCTTCCAATCTGCGGCAAGCACAAACGCTTGCTAGTTTTAAATCCGGTTGTAGGGGTTTCCTTTTGATAATGATTAAATTGATCACACGGCATTCATGGAAAGCAGGTACTTTGTTATTGTTTTGTTTTGTTTTTTTTAGATTTTTTTTTCACTAGTTGTAAATTAGTATCTTAGTATCTTAGCAATGTAATTAACGCTAGTTTAGTATCTACTTTAAGCAACGCAAGTGCACGCAATGAGGCCTGGCCAAACGGAGTCGCAAGTAGACCCAAGTTTTCAACTTGCGTCCACTTGCGACTCCGTTTGGCCAGGGCTTAAGAGATACCATTTCTGTTAGTAATAACAGAATAATTTTTTTTTTTAAGTAAAAATTCATAAATAAATGTTACTTGCTTAAGAAATATAACTACGATTTCAGTCATTTTCTTTCAAGGCGATGACCTTTGAGACCCCTAAAGGTACTGCAGCGGTCATTTTAGGTTTTAAAACCCCAAGCAGTACCAATTCACAAATTTCACCCCCTGAAAGGTACAACAAGCACCCCGTTACTTTTAAAGGGGATTACCCGCCCTGGGGACTATTTCCCACATAAGTGAAGAATCCTTTTTGACAAAAAAATTAAATTCTACAGTCCTTAAGTCCTCATTAGGTACACATCCACTCTCTACTGGCAGTTAATAATGCACACATGGAGCTTGCATTGATTAGCAAGAGAAACAGTGTCTTGAAAAGGGGAAACATTTTCCATGTAAAACTTAAAATGGACGAAAGTTAAAAGCTTAAAAGTTCAATCCCTTGTATCATCAGACGGATTCAAAAAAGCCTGGGTCTTGTCAAAGTGCAAGCCAACACATCATGCAAGCAATTTAAGTTAATACAAATAGTACACTGGTTAACCTCTGAATAGCTCTCTAGCTATATAGTTAGCCTAAACAGTTCTTTAGTTAGGTTGAGCCTGAGGTTAGGTTATTTATTGGAGTCGGGGATTTCTGGCTTGTATGGCTTTCATTAGTCGGGCGAGGCCGACTTTAAATTTACCCTGCATTTCTCCGCAAAACTCAGTCACGTGCAATGGGGAATACCGCAGACCCTTCATAAGGGCTCAACCTTCTTTCCACGATGTCGAAGTCGATGGCGGATACGTCGAATATCTTAACAAATAGCGTAATCTTTTCTACGCTCAAACATACAGACCCACACATCGTTCGCGGTAGATCCACTCAAAAAGATGGCGTGTGTAATGAGCATATATTTCGAAACGAGTCGTTCCGCGAACTCAAAATAGCAAAAGAATCAAATGATTTAGCGGATTTAGCGAAGGTCTTACAAGAATCATACCAGAATTTTGCTACAGACGACAGAAGAACATTTACTGATAAAGACAAGGTGCGTCGTATTCAAACTCTAGGAAACGACAACAAAGATTATTGCCATGTTGGACTGCGAAACCAGTGGCTTTCATCAGAATGAGGATAAACGTAAGCTTAATTGTCATAAGCGTAGGTCTAGTTATGTAACGTCTATCTTGATTACTAAGATTACATTCGCTATGTTTTTGCTCAAATTGAGTACATTATCCGCTGCTATTTTTCTCTTTGTTTCATTAGTTTTGTCGCTTTTATGCGTATATTATATTCGCATGTTGTGCAGGCATGTTTGTTTCGTATCAACCCCGGAATAACGTGGTAGCAGATGAATGTGATCATGTTGTATTGGACAAGGCAGCGCTATGTATGGATACCCTATGTATACAACAAAAGTGTAACGAATCAGCGTTGTGTGTACAAGCCAGAAATTGATGTTGCAAAGGAAATAAAATTCGGGCCTCGTTATGTGATGTTTGTTTATCACTGTAATATTAACAATCCTGAGTACCATGTGCGAAGACGATTCGATCGTGAGCCCAGCAGAATACCTGTAAAAAAAAACTAGGAAAGCTCTCACATAAAAACAAAAATATAAAGAAATTGGTCTACAGACGAATTCTTAAAAATATTCCTTTCTCGTCAAAAATGTATCGCCACATCAAATGCTGACTTGGAGCAAGGAGCAATAGTGACAGTATTAAGTTTGTACAAAGGTGAGAAAGAAATGGCATTCTACACAGTCAACACTACATCGCAAATCGACGAATTGCGGAGAGTCTTTGGGCAAATACGTATCTTTGTATAGCTCAGTAATACACGTTCAAGTGTGTACAAGAATGCGAGCCACAGAGGTCATTGTGCAACATTGAGTCTGTGTAAGCTGTCATTCTCTGGCTCGCCATGAATACCTCCAAGGTGGCCATGGTCAACAGGAGTTTTTCGTTATTGTATTTTGCAGCATTCGTTATCAGACGTTGACATCAGACATTGATACGTTTACTTTAGCCCTGTTAATTGTTTGATAGACCTGAAATCTTAAGTAATCAAAGTTTTGTTTATCATCCCGAAAGCCGTCGTTCTCTGGCTCGCCATGAATACCTCCAAGGAGGTCAACAGCAGTTTTTTATTATTGTATTTTTCAGTATTCGTTATCAGACGTTGATATCAAACATTGATACGTTTCTTTTAGCCTTGTTTATTGTTTCATTAGACTTAAAATCTAAAGTAATCAAAGTTTTGTTTATGAAAGCCGTAGTTCTCTAGCTTGCTATGAATGCCTCCTAAAATGTCAGACAATCGGAGGACAGAACGAGGATGACCAGTGAGTTGTAAATATTTTGGTTACGATACTGAAATGTGGCTTTTTCTAAACGTTGTCTTGTAACTGCGGTCTACTTACAATCAGCTGAGTAGAACAATAAGTAGTGTGGTTCACTAATAGTTATCATGAACGGTTAGTAAAATTTTGCTGGTTGAAAATAAAAGATGAAAATTCCCTTAAACTTGTATATTTCTATATACAGTCGGTCCTCAGATTGCGGCAACCTCTCATAAGCGACCGCCTCTCCTCTTATTTTAGGGTATATATCAAAAATATTTATTTTAGAACGCGCAAACAGTTTCAAAACAGCACAACGTTGCGGATTGCAAATAACGATCTCGTTATTTCACGTGGCCGCCTAACACCCTGAAGAAGGCAGTAATGCAGAGACGTTGGTTGATTTACACCGCCATTAAGCGTCCTTTTTTAAAAATATTTCTTGTAGTATAAAAGATGCTCCTTTTAGAGTGCTGACCCAAAACATATATCAGTATGTTCAACCCTGGTCCCAGGGCCTTTTCCCTTCCCACGCCATGGAAAAGGCCCTAGGAACGAGGTTGATAGTGTGTTGTTTAGAAGTGCTACCTCTTAGGCCACTTTTACTTTTTCCTGTTTACTGTCGAATGCGTGTCGGTCGGTCGGTCGGAAAAGAAAAAAAGCCATAATAAAAAAATGGAGAAGAAGTCTCGAACTAGGAGGCCCAGTACCTCAGCATAATAACATGCGGAGCCTGGAAATGACAAGACGTGGTTAAACTCAAACGTGAACAGCGAAAAAAAGATGACAAAACATTGACTGTATTGCAGAGTAAACTGACAATGTTTTGAAATTATTTGTAATTACCTTCTTCATAACTTTTTTTTGGAAAACGCGAAAACCTGGGTCGGTCGAACGATGCTAAACGGTCGAAAACGGGGAATAGCCTTAAGGGACAAAAAAAAAAATTACGTCACGCCCACAAACGAGGGCCTTGGACAAACAAGTAACTGGTCAAAACTAGTAGCAGCGTATCTTCCTGTAGCCCGACTTCCGATCTTAGATCGTCTTGTTTGTCATGAAACCTGCAAGCCATTTGAGGCATTCTGGATGGCTTACATAAGACTTGGCTAGCCTAAATAGCACTCTGGTTAGCAAAAAGATACATCATGTTGCTTTCAGTAAGCTTTATATCATTTGCTTGCTTGCAAACACACTCATAAAGCTTGGATTATAGCCTCTAATTTAAATAGATGAGTTTCAGGCCTCATTTGAATTTTAACATTGCTTTTTTTTAAATGCTGCTGAAGGTCATCCAATAATTGAGAATAAATTGCCTTTAAAATTGCCAAAAAGCTTTTAATTACTTTCTCTATAAAGTAGAGAAATATCTGGTCAAAAAGCACATCTTGAATGGTTCAGGTAATGAGTGTGTGTGGCTTAGAAATAACTATGTTAAAACTGAGAGGCTTGAGTGGGCTCACAAATATAACTATGTTAAAACTGAGGCTGGAGAGGGTTCACAAATAACTATTTTAAAGCTGAGAGACTTGAGTGGGCTTACAAATAACTATTTTTAAACTGAGAGGAGTGGACTCACAAATACTATGTTAAAACTGAGAGACTGGAAAGGGCTTACAATTATAACTATGTTAAAACTGAGAGGCTGGAGTGGGCTCACAAATAACAGGACGTAACACGTCGATAATTTCGAAAGTCGATAAAAGTCGATCATTGTCGATCAAATTCGATACTAATCAGGCGACAAGTATCGGAAATCGATAAAAGTCGATTCCACAATTTCTTGTGATTTTCGACTTTGATCGATTTCAATCGACAAGTATCGGGAAT
>JAHPZR010015770.1:7500-29998 GCA_019787425.1 Platygyra sinensis | reverse complement strand
CTGGCTATATAATCATCTCACGTCCAACAATTGCGAGTGGAGTAATTGTTTTTAATTATCAAAAATGCCTGTAAAATATACAAAACTAATTAAATTAATTAGTAAAAATAAAAACCCCTTAAACAATCATGTGACTGTACTGTATGCCCTATACCATTAGGGCTCAAAGTTAACTTTTCAGTCCACTAATTACAGCTTGATTTACAGGAAAAATATTGGTTCTTAATAACAAAATTGAGTCAATGAGTATCCACAAGATTTAGGTTAACATTTATCGGATAGATTTTCCACTTTACGCTCTGATAAAAGGAAACAGATTGCTAAGTGAACTTACATTGTAAACTGAGCTCCCATTTATTAGATGTTTGTTAACATTGAAGGACATTATGCATATTATTTAACTGATGCTTGGTTCTCAAGTGTTAACTTATGTATAAGTCGAGGGCAAACTGATTTTTTAGGTCTTGAAAGCTCAACTTATACGTGGGAAAATATGGTAATATAGAGACCTTCAGTTGGCAACTAGGCCAAATATAAGGCCAGGCTGTAGTTAAGAAAAATGGCTTCCATGTTTGTAGAAAAAATATTAGATGTAAGAAAGCAGAGGGCTCAAGATGACATAGACAGGTTTAGCATAAGAAATGTAGCTCTTAAGAATGAAATAGATGAATTAAGGATTTATTGATACTTTAAAGCATCCTCAGTGTTCATTTATTCATCATCCTTTAGCTGCTGCAGTGCAGTTTCTTCATGGCCACCGCATCATTCACAGAGATCTAAAACCTGAAAACATTGTTATAAGCCATGTGGATCATAAGGTAATAGGAAGCTGGATGCATTAGAAGCATATGATGTCTAGCCTTCAGGGATATGGAGTGAGTTTAGTTTTCTTAAGGCACTCTTTGCGATGGGGCCAGGCCAGTATAATTGTTTTGCCATGCCCCATGTCATTACAAAAGAACTCAGTTTTCCAATCTTCATTTCACATTATTCTGGCTTGCAGAAAGCACTCACGTTTTTGTGAGTCTAATCATGGGTGACCAAGGACCTCCTGCAAAATATCTCAAAAACTTAGACCTACATATCAGACCACCTCCAAATCTCAAAGCTAAGACCGAAGACCCCCTTCTGAATTTCAAATTACCTAAGACCCCTCTGAATCTCAAAAACTAAGACCTAAGACCCCCTCTGAATCTCAAAAACTAAGACTTAGGTCTTGGTTTCTGAGATTTGGACGTGGCCGTAGGCAAGGTTGTGGTCTAAGAAAATATTCGAGTAGCCCAAAGTTTCCAAGCCATGAAATTCTGGGTGCCCATCACTCAAGCTCGTATGAAAAAAGTAAGTTTTTCCAGTCACCTAAAGTCAAAAGTTAGTCCTTTATGGCACCAGGGCGTTTCTAGAGTACAACCCAGGTATTGGTTTGAGATTCAGAGGGGGTCTTAGTTTTTGAGGTTCTGGGAGATTTAAGGTAGATTTTAGGTCTTAGTTTTTGAGAATCAGAGGGGGTCTTTCGTTTTGAGATTTGGAGGGGGTCTGAGGTTTTGAGATTTGGAGAGGGTCTTCAGATTGGAGAGTGAGATTCGGACACCCAGCTGATCATGCATGAGTTAATGGTGCCACTGCTTATTTTAATCTGCCAGGTAATTTACAAACTGATAGATCTTGGCTATGCAAAAGAACTGGATCAAGGAAGTCTGGCTACCACTTTTGTCGGGACTCTAAAATACCTGGTATTTAACTGTTGAAATTGTTTCTTGATTCTTAGAGTTGACATCAGAAATCATAGTCTTGGTATTTGACCCGGGGGGATGGTTGGTTGGGGGTGTGCAGTCCACTTCCTGAAACCCCAACCCTATTTGTGACCAAAATCTGCGATATTCTCTACCCTATTTATGACCTCACTAAAAATTCAAAACCCTATTTACGACCTGACCCTTTCATCAAAATCCTGTTTGAGACCTATATGTATGTTATAATTTATTAGTTCCCTAGTTCAGACGAATGCTTAATTACTGTAAACATAATTTGTAAAGGGCTTTTGTTGATTTTCTTTTCATCGATGATGAAAAAGTGGCTTCTTATTAGAAACATACCCATATCAAGAAGACAAGAGGAGACAGGGCATTCTTTGCAGCCACTCAGACCCTGTAGAATGGCCTTTCAGAGGAGTTAAGAGCTTTGAGCAATCTCAAAACTTCTATGGCACAGCTAAAAACTCATTATTATAAATTAGCTTTTAGCTTATTAACCCATAGTTTTTTGCATGCATTTTTGCATTAATAATTAATATTTTTATCAAGTATCAATGTATTAACTATTTAGAGAAGCTGTATCTTTTATCCATTTTATTGTAATATTATAAGCATTTTAATGTAAAGTGCATTAGATCATATACCCATGTATTTTGCGCTCTATGTTAAATAATAAAGTTATGTGTATGTTAAAAGTTATATCAAAGCTAGAGTACAAAAATCATACCGGTCCTATTTAAGTTCAAAATGGCCAAAATCAGCTTATATTGGTACCCTATTTGTTACCAAAATGGCTAAAAACCATATCCTTTGGGGCCGCACATACCTATATAGCCCATATAAGGGAGCATCTCCCCCCCGGTATTGGACTGGAAGTAGCTTGCAGAGGAATATCATTAAAAAGAGATAAATGCTACTTGCATTTATAAAGACATCCCAAATTACATGTAGCCTCAGTTGCAAGCTAGTTGAACTCCAGTACCAGGAATACAAAATTTATATGGTCTATTATGATTTGAAAGTAAAATCTTCAGTAATCTGAAATTTAATCCTATTGTAGACTTGTTTGCATTTCATTTTAGTTAGAATTAGTGAAAGTTACCTGACTCCAGGATAACGTACAGTACTTAATATGATTCACTCAGCATTTTTCTTCATATAAAAAATTGTGTTGTTTAGATCTTACCCTGCTTTTGATGTTCACTCTCATTTCCCTTTGATTTACAGGCTCCTGAGCTACTTGACAAAGTGCAATACACAAAAACGGTAATGTAGCTCAAATTTTAACCATTTTGTCGAGCTTAGACTGTATCTTTTCCATTAGAACCAAGTTGTGTTTTCCTTGTCAGTTCCCCTCTCGGTTCCCTTCCTTCCTTTATTTTTTGTCACTTCTCTTTCTTTCTTGCCACTTTTCTTTTTTATATACCCTTCCTTGATCTTACATTCATTCTTTAATTTACTTGCACCTCCAGCAAATGAGTCAGGTAGTACATTTAGTGCTAGTAGATTTCACTGAAGAGAGTGGTTGTTCAAGACCAGAGGTGAAGCAGATGTAGTGAAAAATAATTTTTAATGTTAACTTTTGCAGGTGGATTATTGGAGTTTTGGCACAGTCTTGTTTGAATGCATTACTGGAATGCGGCCTTTTCTTACCGAACTATCTCCAGTCCAGTGGTATGAAGAATTTATAAACTGTCAGTCAGACTGTGGTTATTGCTCCTTTGATGGTTCCCGTAGTTATAAGTTGTCACACATTGTAACAAAGACTTGATGTACATGCTACTAGGTTCAATTTATTTCTAAAGTGGTTTGCCCAAGCCAATTTCTACATCTCTTTTTATCTACACTGTGCACTATAATTTGGCAAAGGTTGCACATCCTAACAAGGGAAATAATTAATATTTAATTTATTTCATATTATTATTCCCTGAGATCCTGAGATTTATGAAGGAATTATGAGAACTTGTATTATAATAATGGGCTCCTAGCACCTTTAAGCAAGTTGGCATTGGAAGCACAGCACTGCCCTTTACTGATTTATGAAATAGTTCTAGTTGGTGTCATTTTTAGTTTTAAAGAATTTTCTCTACAATCTAAACCAGCTACTAGGCTGGTTCTGAATGCGACCGGATCCAACGTACCATGATCAGTGGTGAAATGTGTAGAAATAATTCATGTAATACAATTTTATGTGCAGTGGTTTCAACATCGCTGAGTTTCATTGCCTGTTCCTCACCAGGTATAATAAAGTTCGTAGCAAAGGACCAGATGACATCTGTGCCTACTTTGATCTAAAAGGTAACTCGCTATGCTTAGCATACATTACATAAGTCCTGAAGGTAATACTGTGTCTAAATAAAGAGTTAACCTTACCTTACCTAAGGAAATCTTTGTAGAGTAGGTAAGTCAAGGTGCAGGGGTCGGTTCACCCATCACTCACACAGGAGCTCCTCTCTCCATAACCTCATGTCCCGTGCATCCCTCTCTAGTTGATACTAACTCTTTCCCATGGACTTGATTCCTGCTTCTAGCAAACCTCTCCAGGTGTTCAGTGGATGGCCTCTTTTTTGACTCCCATGAGGATTCCAAGGATTCTTGAGGGTGTAACCAAGTCATTTCCATATCCTTCTCTGGATAGCTTTCTCCACTGAAGTTTGCCCAGATCTCTGCCATAGTTCAATGTTACTGACTCTATCTGACCATACCAACTGCAAAATCCTACACAGGCACTAGTTTATGAAAACTTGGAGCTTCTTTGTCCAATGCTTTTGGTGATCTCCAAGTCTCTGAACCGTAAGGTAAAACAGGCATAATGTTGAAATTAAAGAGCCTCAGTTTGGGTTGTGTGGTGAAGGTCTTTGAGCTCAAGGTATTTCTCATGGCAGCAAAGGTTGTATGTCCATTTGGATTCTACTTTATGTGTCTGTACACATCTGTTCCTCCTAGCTTGTCAATTAAGTCAGAAATAATTGATCCATTTACATAGTAGAGGGTAAAAGGTAAAGTCTGCATACAAGCCAGGTGGCCCCTTAGGCCAGTGTTTATCCTGGTTTCAATTCTGTAGCAGGAAGCAACAAAGGAATGTTTCTTCTCCTGCCTGGATGGGATGCTGTTCCTCTGCAGGGTTACACCCACATTAAATTTGCCAGTGTCCATTGGTACACATGGGCTAAGAGAGGCACTGTGAGAATTACGTCTTTTACCCAAGAACACAACACAGTGGCCCTGCCCAGGGCTGAAACCCAGACTGCTGGATCCAGAGACAAATGCATAGTAGAGGGTGGAACTAAAAGAGATTACAAGACAAATTGGGGTAAAGCAATGACCACAAGTATGCCATGACCTTCCCAAGTCTCCCTTGATTCTCTAGTTGTAATCATTTTCTCTAGACTTGGTCATATCTTTTCTTTAATCTTTGTCATTCCTTTTTTCCTTAATCTTCTGATAATTAGACCTGAGGCTCTATAAGCCTCTGGAAGGTCCATGGTGACTTACAAAGTCCAAATGGGAGTACCTGTATTTGCTGGTGTTGATGAGTCATAAATGCTTGATGAATTCTAGTTGTGATGCTGTTGTTAAATAACTTTGTATTATTCAAAATCAATACGTTTGATGATACAATCTAATCAAAAAGCAGACCACATAATTTATCTGGCTGATCAATCGACCCAGCCTACAGTGTGGTAGTGTTTATTGGAAACAGGCTGCTATAAATGGTCCAAAGGGAGAAGTGTGTATTAAAAGTGGAAAGACACATGGATTCCATTTTCTTCCTGGTTCTGTCTCCAGCTACATGTAGGACATAGTCCATCCAAATGTTTGAGAGTATCTACAACGTTGTTTTGGTACATGGCACAGGTATTCCTTCTTAGGTTAAACTACCACATAAAGCCAGCAGGCATGCCATCAATTAGAAATTAAGCCTCCTAACACGGATTTGAATTTGATTTTTTTGAGTCTGTCACATTTGTGTTGATATATGAGAGTCCACTGGGGTGCCTCGTGGCCTACATTATGCATAACATTTCTTGTCACTGTACTAAACAAACTTTGTCATAACGAAATAAATATATAATAAATATATCTTATTAGACGTTTTGTTGTGTAGTATCGCTGAGTATTTTTTCGAGTTGTGCCGTATTTTGGCGAGCCTGTAGGACGAGTCAAAATACAAACAACGAGTAAGAGATTTATTATCCAACACGCCAAATTGTTATGTTCGTGCGAGCGAATTTCGTGGATATTTATTTAAAGGGAATGCGTGACAGAAGTATGCGAAGTGAAACAGAATTGGCGCGGGAAATGGTAGTATCGAAAACGAACACCCCGAAAACGAAGACCCGAAGACCTAAGACCTACGAAAACGAAGACCCCTACGAAAACGAAGACCTGCAAAAACGAAGACCCCTACGAAAATGAAGACCTCCTACAAAAATGAAGACCCTTTTATTTTTTGTAGGAAACTGAATAATTTTGTAGGAAACGAAGTAATTTCAATATAGCTCTTCTCTGCCAGAGCTGATGAATAACAGCGGTTCACGTGGAAATAGACCAAGCCTACTTATAATAAAGTTATTTCGATGCTTTCTTTTATGTCGATGTAACCTGCGATCTCACCCTCCTTCCCTGTATTTGGCCAAAAATGGCCAAAAAGCTCCCTCTTTCTTTGGAAGGCAACCCTCCAGAGAATTGATTGACCCTGAATTACCAGAATTTCGATTGGAGTTGCTCTGCGACAAGGAAGACATCGAAACAGGCAGCTTCGAAGTCGTCAAAGTCGTTGAGGAAGTTGTCATAATCAAAAAGTTGCTTCGGCAAAACACATACGAGAAGCATTTGTTTCTCAAAGAAGCCAAACTCCAACCTATCCACTCATCGCATAGCCGAATGAAAGGGTTTTGCACAAATCCATTAGCCATGATGCCGGAGTAAATCTTGGGCTTTTTGGTATAAATGAACATCGTCTTAGCTCGTTGCGGGATTTCCTGGAACTTGATTTGTCTCAACCGACAGGCAGTATGTTGTTGGATTCTCGTGTTTACACACAAAAATAGCTGGTGGAGCATGTTGTCCTTGTTGTTACCCTGGTCCCAGAGGTTTTTCTTGAGTATCTTCATGAAAATGATATCGTCCATCGTGACTTGAAACCAGGAAATGCTGCCGCGCCTTTCAAATTTGACGCATAACAGACATCGACATGAAAGAAAACTTTACAAACGTTGAAATAATTCCATTATTAGCAATTATTGAATAAGACCGAGTAGGAAAAGAAGAATTCTGCAGATCAAGCTAGCTGTTATTCACCGAAGCCGATGGCCGAGGTGGATAACATCCTCCGAGATCTGTAGAATTCTTCATATCTTACCAAAGCTAAATTAAATAATTGCTATATTATTTATTTAAAATAGTTTCAGTTTCTTTATTTCAATTGAACTCGTTACGAAGAGGATCCATTACACGTCTTGCATTTGTGTTAGTAT
Organism: Platygyra sinensis; assembly: GCA_019787425.1. NCBI lineage: Eukaryota > Metazoa > Cnidaria > Anthozoa > Scleractinia > Merulinidae > Platygyra > Platygyra sinensis. Next base: position 22,767 of record JAHPZR010015770.1, on the reverse strand, counting down.
TTTATTGATATTCCAGATGATGATAGATCTAGATCTCGAATCCTTCTTAATGTCTTTCAGGCTTGGTCTATATATATCTAGATGAACCGCTATTATTCATCAGTTCTGGCCGTGAAGAGTTATATTGAAATTATTTTGTGTCCTACAAAAAATCAAGGGGTCTTCATTTTCTTAGGAGGTCTGCGTTTTCGTAGGGGGTCTTTGTTTTCGTAGGTCTTCGTTTTCGTAGGGGTCTTCGTTTTCGTAGGGGGTCTTCGTTTTCGTAGGTCTTAGGTCTTGGGGTCTTCGTTTTCGGGGTCTTCGTTTTCGATACTACCGCGGGAAATCCAGCTAACTGATTGGTCAACGGCAGGAAACCTGTCTAACCGGTCCTCTGGAGTACAAATACCGCGTGATTTTTGTACTCGTTTTAAGCGTTATTTGTACTCTGTGAAGTGCAGTTGGATAATAAAAGCAAATGTAGCACTGTACAGGTTCACTAGTGCCTTGTGCCTTTTACGATTCTGTAGTTTTTTCCTTTCTTTGTCAATTGCTGACTTGTATGTGGCTTCATTTCAGAGGAAATACAATTCTCTTCAGTTCTGCCAACTCCCAATTCCCTCTGTAGGTAAGTGACATTTGCCTGCCATCATATTTATGATCCTGAGTGACTGAAACAGTTGACATTTTGTTTTCTTTCGTAACAGGCAACTTCAAGACAAGTTTGTTGCCCTTCTTCGACTGATGTTGTTGTGGGACCCCCAAGCACGGGGAGGATCAATTCTTGAAAGTGGCAAGAGAGAGTGTTTTGATGTTCTTCAAAAGATCATCAATACTGTGGTAATTCTTGTAACTGGCAATTTCCAATGACTGAAAAAAATGTAACAGCGACCTAGTTTCTTAAAAAGCCGTAAGGATTGTGTTTAAACATAGTGTTATGAATTTCTTAAGACATGAAACTGGCTTGTTTATTTTGTAGATAGTCCGTGTGTTCTCAATCAGCTCAGCAGTGGCGATTCCATTTGAAGTGTTACCAACTGAAACGTAAGTTTTGGTTCATTGATTGTTGGTGAAATTGCAGGAGTGCAAATTGTTTTCACAGGAATGTTAATCTTATCGAAGTTCTCTGTGGGAAAAAAAATCCTCAAGAAAGTCAGATCGAACAGGCAAAATTGTTCTCATTCCTTGGAAGGATTTTATACACTAGCCTATAAGGCCAATACAATTCACGCTCTAAAACGTTTCAAGTGAAAACGGCTTTGCTTTCCACGAAAATGGACGTGCAGTGGAAACTAATATTCATGTGGAGTCTATGGAAGAATCGTCTTGACGCAGAGGCAAAAGGAATCTTGGAAATGATCCGCTGTGAATCTGCTTTTAGAACAGATGTTATTACACCTTGAGTAGAACTGTGCTTGTGAGTGAAAGGAAAGTTCAAAGTGATCTTACACCATATTGAATCTAAAACAGTAACCATGCCACAACTCCATGAAACAAGGTTGAGAAGTTTTTGTAACCAAAGTATTTTTTTTCTTTTTTGTTCTTGTTTCAGGATAGAGGATCTGCAAGTGAAATTATCTGAAGTAACTGGAGTCGATGTTAAGGAACAGGAATTGTTATTGGCTTCAGGGCAGGCTGTGAAACCAAAAACACTTGTATTGGATTGCATCAAGAATAATCAGGTCAGAAATAATGAAACTCTTCTTTATGAGTGCAATTGCTGTTGTGTTTATTGTCGATGTGCTATTGCTGTTCTCACATGAATCTCGGACACTCTAACTGGTTTTAAGTGATGACAATTGACTAGGTTACTCTCGATTTCACAATTCACTTGCAGATCCTTTAGATTTGTTAACTCAACCTCTCTGCCCTCATCATACCGTCCACATGGTCTTGTCCAGATGTTTAATCTTGCAAATAACGAAAGGGACTGATATGGAAAGGCTTGTAGTTTCTTCGTAGGCTCTTGCTATAGTACTTCATGTCTCAGTTTATTCTTGTATGAACCTTTAAAGGAATGGACAATGCCTAGCGCGCGTCCATCCAATTCGGGATGCACGCGGATAGTTGGGAGAGCACGAAGGTAGCGTAAGAGATGCTCGAGGCGCAGCCGAGAGCATCTCTAGCTACCTAAGTGCTCTCCCAACTATCCAAGTGGATCCCGAATTGGATGGACGCTAGCTAGGCATTGTCCATTGCTTTTATAACATAGCAAGACATTTTTCACGCTGAAAAGTCGCTTTTTCTGCACTTATCAAATTGCAAGTTCTGCACGTGCACGTGCACGTGTTGTTTTCACTGACAGCACGTTTCGCTACACGTGCACGTGCGCGTGCACGTGTTGTTTTCACCGGTAGCACTGATGTTTCTGCAACCATTTCAGACACATTAATTTTCCAAGTCTCCAAAGTCATCGAGAAACCCTAACTCAAATGTTGAAAAACACTAGCTATTAGTAACAGCTAAAGTTAAGTTTTACTCGAAAAAAGTTGTGAGAAAAACTTTCGCTGGCAAGAAATTTCACCGACGATGGCGTCAGCATGAACCATCTCTATGAACCATCCATTTCTTTTTCATAGAAAATTAGCCAATCACAGCGCGCGCTAGCATATAGCTATGTTATAATATTCTATGAAAGACACAGGGGTCAAAACCTTTCAACTAGAGAATGTTCTTCCGCAGAAACAAACTTGCATATTACCGTACATCAAGCTAATGTTCTTATGTTGTTTATTCATGTGAAGGTGGGAGATGATTGCACTCTGTTCCTGTTGCCTACAAGTGTTGAACCAAAATCCACTCGGCCATTGTACACTATGCCACCTACAGTTCAAGGAATGGGTAAGATGCAGCTTTTGTAATATTAACTGAAGCAACGTGTGGTAACACAAAGAGCTGTCCTAAAACTGCAAGTAACATAACGACTTCTACGAGGCCTCTCTAATACTAAGCTATAGCTGTAACGGATGACACGCCTCATCCTGAACATTGATTAGAGACTTATTTTGATTCGTTTATGTAAGCCGCAAATATTAAGTTACCTACCTTTCCATTAGCAACGTGCTCTCTTACAAGTCCCGGTAACCGCAGTTTTAAGTCAGTTGGTTTACGGTCGGGCAAGCAATAAGTCAGATGTTAGTAGAATTACTTGCCTTTACCTTTGAAGTCGTCTTTGGTCAAGTACTGACAAGCGGGACTGTTATTAAGTCTTTAATTTTCTTGTTAGTTTTTTCTGGTCTTGCTAAGAGTTCTGTACCGCCCAAATTAGTTTCGTTAGTTTACCATGTGACTCGAGTAGTAATTCGCCTTTATAAGCTCTAGCTTTGTGATTCGCCCTGATTTTCCTTGATTGTTGTATTATTCACAGTTAGATTTCTATATCGTCTTCATTTCGTTTCGATTTTGTTTTTGTCTTATTTTGCTTAAAATATCAGTGGAATTATCGGAATGTTATATGTTAGCTTCGTATGTAACTAGCTTCGTTTTTCCTCTTATGTCTTGTTTCAGTTTACGATATGACATTGAATCTTTGGTCGAATAAATCGATGTGATTTGAGTGTTCAGTCCGTAAAATATATCCTCGTTTGGTGTCGTATCCCTAACAAGCTAGTCGTCGTAAGGTTTTGGGGTCCGAACGCTACAATAGCTGTGACGCCATTGTTGATAGTGAGGCGGGCGTTACTTACAGATAAAGTCGAGGTCGTTTAGGTCTCAAAGATCAAGACAAAGAGTACAGCCTGTCCATGTACGCCACTACTTCTTTTCACGGAGGCTTGGCAAGGCTTGATCCTCCGTTGGAAAAAAGATGGCGGCCTTACATTTTACTACAAATAGCGAGCGAACCTAACACAGCCCACTTCAGTTCTTGGGGAAAAGGAGAGACAGATTTAGGGAATATTTGTCCCTGTTCTAACTACGTCGTGTATACTAGGTTAATAGATGATAGGACTTTCTGTGCGCCTTTATAAACGTTTCTAAGGTTATTTTCTTGGGTAAATATGCCAGTCGCCATCAAAGACACATTACACAGCAGTCTAAAAGTTCATATACAGTTGTTCTTTTGCATGTTGGGAATGACACTTTTTTTCAAATATTTAAGTTTAGTGACTCATCTTATCTAAATGCCTTTTGTTTCAGTCACTGAGCAGAAAACGCTGATGTCGTATGAGGTAATTTAATACATTTGAACTCAGGGTTTAGAAATGAAATATGTGGAACAAGTTACTCAGGATATCAAGGAGATGCAGTTAGTTTATTGGATGAGGTGACAGTCTATCCTAAAGATTCAAAACAATTTTATTTTCAGGAATTGAAAAGGGCCTTTGCTCAGGGAGTGAACTTTTGCCGTGAGCAGACAAAGATAAACCAGCTACTGATTGAAGGTTTTAGAGCGGCACAGTGAGTTGAGAGATTTTTTTGCATTTTTTTGTGCTAACTCATAGTAATGATATAGCAAGAGAATGCACTCATCTCTTGTTTGTTATACGTTTAACTATGGGAAGCTAATGTTACATGATGATAGACAGCTGCTTTTTTGTTGATAAAATTGTGCTGAAAATGGAGTATGTAAAACTTTCTCTCCATCTTCGGTAGTTTTCTTTTTCTACTGTGCGTCCATATTTTTTACTAACATCAATAGTTTTCTTATTCTACTCTGACTTTCAGGATTTCATTGTTGGTTTTGAATTCCAAACTTGGACAGCTCAAGTCTGAACTTCTGACTGAATCCAACAAACTGGAGGCAAAAATTGAATTTTTCAACTCTAGGTATGATTCTTGAATGTGCAGTTACATATTGTATTGGGAAAGGCTCTTTTAATTACATTGCTTTGCCATGTACCTTCTTGCTTGACAAAGGTTTCAATTGATTTTTGACAACTTTCAATGAAAGACCACCCGTTTCTCGCACTTTTTCCATTTTGGTTGGCGAATTAAAAGAACGGCCAGAAAGTTGTCAAAAATTAATCACAAACTGAGTCAAGTGTCAGCGGTGCAACGCAGCATTATAATTCATGTCAGTGAAGTCATGGATACGTATTTCATGCAGTGGGTTCTTAGGGGTGGACCATTTGACAATTAATTCCTGCAAATGACCCGAAAAAAAATACACGCACGTTAACTGAGCCGCGAGAAGCATGATACACGGGGAAAAACAAATATCATACGTACACACGTCCCGAGGAAAAACATTTTTTTGGTAGATAAAAGGGTTTGAAAAATTCATGCCTATACTAAATCACCCATTCCCCCGCAAATGGTCCATCCCCCAGACATTGATCGTTATATTTTTCTTCAGTTTACAGACTGATTTCGAAGTTTATGCTGACAATGTCAATCTTGTAAAAAGTGAGTTTAAAACGCCTGATTTTAAAATAGTTAATTGCAAATCAAATAATACGTTTTTTTTTCGGTGTGTAAATTAAAACAAGTTATTGAGTTGAGCTTTTGTTTCTTTCAGATGATAAACTGCTTAGAAGCTGGAAACGGGCACAGAAAAAAGTGGAGTCGTTTCAAAACGTAAGGCGAAATGAGACCTCTCTTAGATAATGTATCCGTACAAATACAATAGTATAGAGCTGTAATACCTAAATATAAAACTTTAACTTTTAATGGCTTATTGTCTTGTAATCAATTAATCTACCAGTCCATCCATGATCAATTTATGAAGAACTCCTTTCAAGAAGGGGTGTGTGAAGCTTTCAAAGACGTTCTTCTACTAAGAAAGCACATTCTTCTACCAACGAAAGACATTCTTCTACCACGAAAAGACGTTCTTCTATCAAGAAAAACTTTCTTCTTCCAAGAAAAGACGTTTTTTCACCCAAGCAAAGGCTTTCCTCTACCAAGAAAAGACATTCTTCTACCACGAAAAGACGTTCTTCTACTAAGAAAAACTTTCTTCTTCCGAGGAAAGACGTTCTTCAACCAAGAAAAGGCATTCCTCTACCAAGAAAAGACATTCTTCTACCACGAAAAGACGTTCTTCTACCAAGCAAAACCTTTTTCTTCCTAGGAAAGACATTCTTCAACCAAGAAAAGGCATTCTTCTCCCCAAAAAAGACATTCCTCTACCAAGGAAAGACTTTCTTCTACCAAGGAAAGACATTCCCCAACCAAGGAAAGACATTCTTCTACCAAGGAAAGACGTTCTTCAACCAAGAAAAGACATTCTTCAACCAAGAGAGGGCATTCTTCTACCAAGAAAAGACATTCTTCCACCAAGAGAGGGCATTCTTCAACAAAGAAAAGACATTCTTCTACCAAGAAACACATTCTTTTATCAAGAAAAGACATTCTTCAGCCAAGAAATACATTCTTCAACCAAGAAAAGACATTCTTCAACCAAGAAATACATTCGTCTATCAAGAAAAGACATTCTTCTATCAAGAAATACATTCTTCTATCAAGAAATACATTCTTCTATCAAGAAAAGACGTTCTTCTATCAAGAAATGCATTCTTTAACCAAGAAAAGACATTCTTTAACCAAGAAAAGACATTCTTCTACCAAGAGAGGACATTCTTCTACCAAGAAAAGACATTCTTCTACCAAGAAAAGACATTCTTCTATCAAGAGAAGACATTCTTCTATCAAGAAACACATTCTTCAATCATGAAAAGACATTCTTCTTTCAAGAAACACATTCTTCAACCATGAAAAGACATTCTTCTTTCAAGAAACACATTCTTCTATCAAGAAGAGGACATTCTTCTACCAAGAAAAGACATTCTTCTACCATGAAAAGACATTCTTCTACCAAGAAAAGACATTCTTCTATCAAGAGAAGACATTCTTCTATCAAGAAACACATTCTTCAACCATGAAAATATGTTCTTCTACCAAGAAACGCATTCTTCTATCAAGAAATACATTCTTCTATCAAGAAATACATTCTTCTATCAAGAAAAGACGTTCTTCAACCAGGAAATACATTCTTCTATCAAGAAAAGACATTCTTCTAACAAGAAGAGACATTCTTCTATCAAGATATACATTCGTCAACCAAGAAAAGACATTCTTCTACCAAGAAACACATTCTTCTATCAAGAAAAGACGTTCTTCTACCAAGAAACACATTCTTCTATCAAGAAAAGACGTTCTTCTATCAAGAAACGCATTATTCAACCATGAAGAGACATTTTTCTTTCAAGAAATACATTCTTCAACCAAGAAAAGACATTCTTCTACCAAGAAACACATTCTTCTATCAAGAAGAGACGAACTTCTATCAAGAAACACATTATTCAACCATGAAAAGACATTTTTCTTTCAAGAAATACATTCTTCAACCAAGAAAAGACATTCTTCAACCAAGAAACACATTCTTCTATTAAGAAAAGATATTCTTCTACCAAGAAACACATTCTTTTATCAAGAAAAGACATTCTTCAGCCAAGAAATACATTCTTCAACCAAGAAAAGACATTCTTCTACCAAGGAAAGACATTCTTCAACCAAGAAACACATTCTTCCACCAAGAGAGGACATTCTTCTACCAAGAAAAGACATTCTTCAAGAAAAGACGTTTTTTTTTACCAAGGAAATACATTCTTCTACCAAGGAAAGACACTCTTCAACCAAGAAAGGTATTCTTCTTACAAGGGAAGACATTCTTCTACCAAGAAAAGTCATTCTTCTAAGAAGAGACATTCTTCTACCAAGCAAAGGCGTTCTTCTTCTAAGGGAAGACATTCTTTTAATAAATACATTTTTCTACAAGGGAAAGAAGTTCTTTTTCCAAGGAAAGACATACATCTATCAAGAAAAGACATTCTTGTACCAAGAAAATACATTCATTTACCAAAAAAAGACATTCTTCTCTCCAGAAGACATTCTTCTTTTAAGAAAACGACTTTTTCTACCAAGGAAAGACATTATTTTACCAAGAAAAGGCATTCGTCTACCAAAGAAATACATTCTTCTTACAAGGAAAGACGTTCCTCTGCCGAGAAAGGCATTCCTCCGCTAAGAAAAAAATACAAATACTTCGGAAATACCTCTTTTCCAAGAAAAGACGTTCTATTTTCAAGACAAAGAACCTTTTCCGTTTGAAACGTTACAGAGAGCAATTTCACCCACATTACTCGTGTTTAATCCTTGTCTCGAAAAATTTAATAAATGTATCACTTGCGTACAAATAGGTTACATAAAACTTAGTCCAACCAGGCTGTTTTTATCCCATTTAGAATGATGTAACACAACTGAAAGATTTAACAGCAGCAGTCCAGACCAAAGTTGTTGAGCTGCAGAAGAGTCCATACTCAAGTGGAACGCAATCGAAATCTAAACCTGATGGAATGAGGTACAACAGTAAAGCTAACTTGACAAACGGAAACTCTGAGAGACTGTCAGTATTTTGATAACTGCCATTTTGCCATTACCAAAACGGGACTCATCGTGACGCAACACATGCTAAACAGTCTTGAGTTCTAATTTCGTTTTGTAAACCCACGAGAAGTTGAAGTTTCGGTGAATGGTCTGTCTACATTGTTGTTTTGTAGTCATGTTCACAAACCCGAGATTGTCAGTTTTGGATGATACTTCCCTCTCTGTCTTCGCAGGTACGACTGTGCTGTCAAACTTTATGAGAAGCTGAAACAAAGTAAGGATCTCCAGAAAATTTTGTGTTTGGTTTTTGGTTTAGCATTTTTTTTTTTAGTTAAGTAGTACAATTTGTCAATATCTTTGCGAGCTAAATCCCTCATTCTGAACAAAAACTCTTAAATCTTTATCTACTTGAATTAAGTCGATCAATCCTAATTATTTGTACACTTCGACCCTCTTTGGGTAAAGGCCCTTAGGACTTCCGTCATAAGACCCGCACGTCCCCCCGGACCGGCTACTTCCTTTGAAAACCATAACAAAAATTATCCTGTATCCACTCCGCAACTCACAGCCCTACTAGAAACGCTGAAGCTCCGAAAGCTTTGTTTTCTTGAATATTGGTGATGAAAGTGAACATTCTGTTAGCGAAATTTACTATCCTGGCGAGCTGTCCGATGTAGAACTGCTTCAGTTGCCCAAAAGCACAGAAAGAAAGTCAACACTCCTCATAAACGATGAAGTTCACAAAAGCGATTATATGATGAAATGCTTTTTGACTGAGTAAAGTTGGGCCGGACGAGAAAATATTTGGCTTTCAGTCAGGACGCGCGGATTTCTCGTTGCTTGGTCAGTAGTTCATGACCTTGAGCCAAACATTCCCTCCCACTCAGCCAATAAGTACATATTAAATCACTGGACTCTTTCATGGATATTACATGAGGTATAGGGTGTGTAGTTACTTTGAGGACTTCATATTAGTTTCACAATGAATCGCTAGGCATCTTAGCTTTTTCATTACCGAAACTACATCGACGAAATGCTGCATCTCTGGGTGTGAGAGTTCAACAGATAATTTGAGGACGAGGTTTCATAATGAAAGAATCTTGTCTTTTGAAGGCGACAGACGACCCGCGGACAGTCAGCAAATGGCTACGATAATCTTACAGATCCTTGCACAGAGAGAGAAACTCCACAAGGATATTTTTGCTCAGCTAAGGTAATGTACGTACTTTTGGAAACGTATAGTTGTGACATTGTGCCGGGATTACTGAACTAAGAAGTGATCTGTAAAATTAGTTGACAAAAAATAGCCGTGCACTTGAATCAAAATTGTTCACTAGAGAATCGACTTTCGAGTCCACCTTCAGAGCCTCTTAAGGTTAGTTTGCAGATTGAGATGTAATGATTGATTATTTAGTGTGTTAGAGAAGTGCAGGTTAGGGCTAGGACAGTATCTTTTGTTTTGGGCTTGGCACCTCCTGATGTTTCTGCCCATGCCCCCTCCCCCTTCATGAATATATATGATTCCAGTGAATTGTAACCAGGCAAAAACACTAGGCGGAAGGGTTGAGGGAGTGGGAAGTAATTCCGATAGAACAGCGCCGCATTTAGGAGGAGTGGTATTGCTTCTAGTCGCTTTATGTTTCAGAAACTGGAGTGGCTGTGAGCAATGGAAAGCGCTTTAACTATTGACGCTTTTATGCTGTTCATCTCATGATACATGACTTATAAAGGTTCATTTCTGTTTCTTGTCGCTGAATTTCTTCGTAGTGAAGTGATGTCCTGCAGAAGAGAGATCCGCAAACTCGTGTATCGTGTTATACAAGTCAAGGAGAAACTTATCGCCAGAGCAAATGAGCTCACAGAGGTTAGTTCATGTAAACACAGCTGGCACGTAGCAACAGGGAAGGCGGTTTTCATGAGTGTTTTATCATTTGTGCGAAGCAGCTGTTTGACATGACCTTTGCACCCTGGTAAAGGTTTGTCCAAAGTCATCAAACCAACCGAATTAGAAACAGATGGTCTTCACCTTTTATATTTGTTTGGGTTTTTTGTTTTTTTGGCTTTCATAGAAGACTCGAAACTGGGCATTTTGAGCAAATGTTCCGAACGAATGTTCCGGAAATTTGCCGAGTGATATGACTTTCAATGACTGTTCTTTTGTAATCTTATAGCGTCCCTGCGATGTAGTCAAATTATGATATCCAGTGGTATATTGTTAAAACTATTCAGGGTTTTACCAACTTCCCAACTGTTGATATTGAAGAGTTTTGAGCGGCTTTTAACAAGAGGAAACGAGTCAACGTTTGGGTACAGACTGGAGGAAAGACGCTGATGACTACTGACACAGTTTTCAAACATAACACCAAGTGCTCGTTTTTTCGTGTTTTGTTTTCTCAGATGCAGAAGCAAAGACAAATTGACCTGTGGAGACTTCTCCAATCAAAGGTTGTTATTTAAGTGTTTTGTTAATGGTGTTAAAAACATGAGCATTAACCTGTTTAACGAGGTTTAATTGCCGGCTTCCTGACCGGGTAATATCGCCGCATTATACGCTCTCGCTGGCCTCTCGAGTGTAGAAGGGGGATCATCAATAAGCTATTTCCGAGTTCTCTTGTGAGTCTGTGTCAAAACGAGTCTAAGTGCGAAACCTTTCATATGAAAATGAGTTCTACATGCAGTTTCATTTCCATGCAAATCAAAGTCATTTTCATAAGAATTGTTTCACACTTAGACTCGCTTCGAAACATAGGCACAATAAGGGAACTCGGAAATGGCCTGTCAAAGTTTGCTTTGTATTTTGGTTACTTTGGTTAGTCATGGGTGTATTGAGCCCACTGAAACAGTAAGTAAGTACTTCTGATAAAGTCAAGACAACATCAGTTCACGATTTCTTTCTTTTTACTTTAGAAGCACAGAGAACTGAATCGTTCGTCAAGCAGTCCGCATGCATCAATTTCTTCACTCACAACTTCTTGGTATGTTGCGATTTGTTCCAAATTAAAGTTTCTCTTCTTGTTTTGGCCAGAATTCGTTAAATATTAAAATAATTTATTGGACGCGCGGACACTGAATCCCAGTCTTTGTGTACTTGAGATCGATCATTAAGAAGTGTTTCAGTTTTTGTTGTCAATCATTTTGTATCTTTTTGTGATCGTAGCTGATGCATTAAAAAGCACTTACAATGTACTGCATTTCCTTTTTAGTCTCAGTACACAATCCGTTGTTGTGATTGAGGAGAGCTCTAGATCATTTGAAAAGTAAGTCAAAACGTGATAATGTAGCTGGGTAATTAAGCCATTTTTTTGAGAAACCTTTTTGAATCAAGTCCGTGGAACATAACCAAGCGTCAATGGTTCGAATAGACGAGCCAAACCTAAACGCGGGAAAGTCGCTTGAGCCGTGTCAAGATCTGTAGCTTGATTGGCCGAGAATCCAGAATCTTCACCCTGATTGGTCGAATCATGGTACATGAGATTTATCCAACGCAAAAGCGAAGCTAATGCTTACTTTGCAATGCCAAAGTCAACCTCGATCTCAGTTTTTTTCCAACATGGCTGCCCTTATTTTGAGCCCGCGCGTGCTTATTATATATGCATGAATCATCGCTGTTAACGTATTTGCATATTCCACCAGTTTTTCACAATCAGCGTCCTTGTATTTAAACGGTTACCGTGAATTGTACAGCGAGCGAAACATTGATTTTACCTTGAAAAACCACTGCCCAACCAGACCGCTTTTTTTTATTTCATTGGTGTAGCAGTTCAGTTCGACTGAATTAAGATCGACGTTTGACTCAAATTAGGCCCGGTTTAAACGTCGCATTTTACATGCGCCGAATCGAATTGGCAATTAAATGCATGTGAAATGCGACGTCTAAATCAATTAAATGCGGCATATTTCAATTCGATGCGAGTCAGTCGAATATTCGACTGATCCAGTCGAATATTCGACTGAAGTTCAACAGTTGATTTAAACGCCGCATTTTACATGTACCGAATCGAATTGAAATTATGTTAAATGATTTGTTTGCTCGAATGGGAATTTAAAACACGTCGCTCGCGCTCAGCAATTTTATTCGGCAAAATAATGCGACGTTTAAATCAAATCAGCCGAACGTATTCATTCGAGTCGACTAAAATTGATTCGACTAAAATTGATTCGGCGCATGTAAAATGCGACGTTTAAACCAGGCCTTAGGCGTTCTTAATTATTCGAGTCGACCCAAATTGTCCGGCATTGGGTTCGGCTCATGTGAAGTACGGCGTTTGACCCGGGCCTAAGTAATTTTTGGCAATGTAACTAATTTTACTATTGTATGTACTGTAATGTCAATATATTGTTAAATATGTCACTGTCAATTAAAAAAATAAATAAAAAATTAGCCGTCGTGGTTCACGTTCTCCAGACAACGCAGAATTTCGTCATTTCACGTTGTTGTTTTACAGAGGAAGGCAAAGAAATGTACCAAGGATTACGTAAGGATTATAACGCACGTGCACAGCCATTGTTCTGCTCATTAATTTTAATCTTTTGTTTATAGCACTTTTCTAGTTCCCTTCAACGAGAGTCTAGTCCATAAGCTTATGCGCATCATTCAGACGCTATGCTACTGTGGTCCCGAAGCGTTACGTGTGACGTACGAGCTGCGAATAACTGACTTCTATTGTGAAAAGAGTTTTGCTTTGTTGTATTCTCACTCTTCTTTGGTACTTTGCAGGTTTGCCGGGTTGTTAAACGAATTGAAGATCGATCAGATCAGTGATTCGGAGGTATGGTACAGTCCATGATTTGTTTTGTACTTAGCTGCCATTCCATCCAGACAGAGTAACAATATTTGGAGTCGCTTTAAGCCGTGCCGCAAACTGATGAGCCTCTTTATTCTCAGTACGTGTGTACTTGACACTGCGTTGATAACATAGAAGGAAATCAGCTGCTGATCACAACTGGGTACGTGAAAGATTCACATTTTTGTTTTTCTTTTCAGGCTTTCGACTGGGAATTCCTTGAGGAAGAAAATGACTCAACTGACCAAGGGAGCGTTTGATGTGCAAATGTCTTACTAAAACTCGGTTGTTGAATATTAAGCGGAGATTAGTTTCTCTTCAGATTAATCATAGTTAATAGAGGGGAATGGTTATGAAACTCGACAAAGTTCTTTGTTGTATGTTTTTGTTCTGTTTTTTGACCTTGACCCTGCACAAAACACAATAGTTGTTTACTCCATGCTGAGGAACTAACCAATAGAAACGTGTTGGTTACGTAATTCATGCATAGTGCATGAGAGCAAAACAAAAGATTGTGCAGGGTTGTGGACCTTCCAACATAAATCTTGGCATCTTTGTTTCCTCCTCTGATGTTGCCGTTCTTCTTAACCAATCCCCTCAATTAACTATGGATTAATATAACAAGATGAAAGAATCGAATGAACCTGTTTCAGTCGTTCAGTTAGTTGCGGCCCAGGGCTAGAAAACGGCGAAGGGAAACAAAGGAGAAAGAGGCTTGGCAGGAAGAGCAACCTTTCGCGCCGCGCTTCTCCCTGACTTTTTCGTGCGCTAACGGCTAACCGTTAACTAAACACCTGGAAGAGGCAAGAAACAGTTATGAATACCGCCAAGCTGCTAATGATAGACAACATGACTACTGAGGCAGAGTCTGTTGAGCAAGTTTTCGTGTTCCAAATCACGAAATAAATGTTGTTTGTATGCACACAAGGATTTTATTGTTAAATTTGAAACATTTTAAGCTACACAGTTGTCGAAGTCTTATTAGTGATTGTGTCATGGCCATATCAAGCTTTCAAGCTGTTTAGTTTCAGATAATTAAACTGTAGAGTCCTTAGTGATTTACCGCAATAAAATTGCTTTATGAAAATCGAAATCGTTACACCATGACAACTGGTGTCTCTTGTATGGTATTCCAAACTCCTCGCGTCTTTTTCCTGAAATACTGGGCTGGACTGAATTCCATGACGAGAGCATTTCTTTTTCTTCAATTGGTGCTTGGAAATTGAATTCTTTATGTGAAAATATGGATACTGAGAGCTCAAATCCGAGTCTTTACTCGGGTTGAAAAAAAATTCCAATGGCTGCAGTATGGCTGTATGATGGCTCGATAATGGGGACAGGTTTGTTGAAAAATTGAGCTTATTTTTTTTAAGTTTTTTTTTTTTATTGGAATACACACATTTCCAATACACACCATAATTATTTACAATACTTTCGTTACCGGCTTTACCAACATTACTTACGATACAACAACGTCATTACTTACCTAGACTGCAAAACAGTCGTATTTTTTGCGAACGCGAGCGACGGTCAATATTCGAACGAAAGGCCTGGAGCGAGTGTAAAAACGGCGAGGGAGGATGGGAAGAGACGCGCGAGGATCACGCTTAAGGCCCGTTTAAGGCCCGTCTACACAGGCGATTTTTGTCGCGGCAACTCGATGCAATTTTTGTCGCGCTGAAGTTGCAACAAGTTTCAAACATGTGAAGAGTGATCATCGCAGTAAATTTTCCAATTTAAGCAATTGGAAAGAAGAAGCCTGAAAAAAATCAGGGCTTCAACGGAATTCGAACCCGTGACCTCCGCGATACCGGTGCGATGCTCTACCAACTGAGCTATGAAGCCACACGTTGGGAACGAGGTCAATTTATTGAGTTCATATTTTCCCGTGCAGTGAAATGATGTGAAGAATATATGAAATAATTCATATTTGTACTGCGGTTGTAGATACATGTGAAGAGTGATCATCGCAGTAAATTTTCCAATTTGAGCAATTGGAAAGAAGAGGCCTGAAAAAAATCAGGGCTTCAACGGAATTCGAACCCGTGACCTCCGCGATACCGGTGCGATGCTCTACCAACTGAGCTATGAAGCCACACGTTGGGAACGAGGTCAATTTATTGAGTTCATATTTTCCCGTGCAGTGAAATGATGTGAAGAATATATGAAATAATTC
>JAHPZR010015768.1:20000-24496 GCA_019787425.1 Platygyra sinensis | reverse complement strand
TTTTCCTAACCTCAGCTGCTTTGCTTTATCCGCAGGATGTCCATTTGGAAATATAGTGGCCATACCACTAACGGGAGTTTTATCCAGATACGGCTTTGATGGTGGATGGCCGTCAGTGTTTTATTGTATAGGTAAAGGCTTTAAAAGTTCCATCTTTAACAACACTCCACTATCATCACTACAAAAATTATTTATGCGTGTGTTTAAGTAGGCAAGAAATCATAAAACAAATTGTTTAATAGGTAACAAGGAACGTATAATATGGCTTGCTCGTGTATCTGATAAAACGCGCACTATGATTGGCTAATTGTAGGACATTATTCTCCGGTATTGCCAACGGGCCGATTACGGACTGCAGAATCAAAGCAAAAAGCCATACAATACGCAACTTAACCTCGATAGTTCGGTTTTAGCGAAATAATCTTAAACCTCGACCTTGCCGTATTGACGTCGATATCAGGGAGCAATGACGATAATGACCCCGAGGACGGCGGCTGGATACTTTTTACTTTTGAATTTCGCACTGATTTATCTAGAACTATTCTGAACGCCAAGTAGACAGATTAAATCGCTACTCACACTAAAGATGTAACGGCAGCAGTCGTGGCTCACTTTCTTCAAAATACGCAAAACTTGGTCATTTCAAATCATTGTTTGTAGAGGACGGCTGCGAAATGTACGTAGATTAACAACCCGCGTGCACAGCCATTGGTCTACTCATTAAACCTTCTAGTCTCGGTTTGAGAATTTTTCCGGAAAGACCACACTCTCAGCTAATAAGCAGTTATTAATCTGAGTTTGGCTGACTGTTTCTCTGATTGTGTTTCAGGATTGTCAGGTATAGTTTGGTATTGTGCTTGGGAGATGATTGTTCACGACTCACCATCAGCTCATCCTACTATATCAGCAGCAGAGAAAGATTTTATCGAGACAAGTATCAGAGGATCCAGTGATTCAGCTGAAGTAAGGCTTTGACTTTATACCCCTATTGCACTCCCAAGTCTATGTACTAAATAAAAGGTCGTCACTGTCAGACTAATGTATAGCAAATGCAAGAGGGAACATGAACCCTAACAAAGCGGGGAAAAAATTGGCAAAAGAGTGGAACTCCCTCTCTGGGAGGCTCCACCTTTCTTCAGGCTAGAGATATAATATGGTAAGGGTATACAATTCAATACAATAACTTTATTTATCCACGGGATCCTTATCACAAAAAAGTCAATCTCGTTCCCAGAGTCTTCGTTCCCCTTGACCAGTAGTCGGAAAACGAGAGCTCTGGGAGCAACCATTTTGAAATAACAAAGGAAATGACCGAAATTCTGCCCATCCGGTTTCACTGCGCAGTATGCATCTATGGCGCATACATGGAACGGTTGCTCCCAGAGCTCTCGTTTTCCGACCGGTCTTCTAAAAAGCCGTGCGCATTAACCCTAAATATATTACCTAGTACTTAACAACTAAGACTAAAAAATTACGGACTATTAAAAAATCTTAAGTTATTAATAATAAGCAATAGCGGAATGAAAACTATTCAAAGTAGTGGCCTGCTTAGCCTCAACTGACAGACTGTTCCATGTTAGTGCACCCCTATAACGAAAACTCTTCTTGAGGGCCTATGTTCGGCCGCGGAATAAATAAGTTATCTTGGGCGCCCCGAAGATTATGTCTGTGGATAGTATTTACGCTGGTAAATTTGTCAGACAGGTATTCGGGTACAATTTATTAGCTGTTTTAAACATTAAATATTTCAGTTGTTTTGCACGTCTGTCAGCGAGGCATTCCCATTTGAGAACACGAAGAATCTTGGCAGATCTGACATCCCAACCAGACCCTGTTATTATGCGTGCTGCCCTGTTTTGCAGTTACTCTAGTTTTTGGCTGAGGCCATTACCAATACATCGCCACACAGAGCTGCAATAATCGAGATGTGGAAGAATCAGTGACTTTAATTGTGACTAGGGTACTTTAGGGACGTATCGGTCTTAACCTCCTAAGGGCAGCAAGTACTTTCGCAACTTTACCGACGACCTCGGAGATATGAGCTTCTCACGAGAGTGTTTCATCCACCTGAACACCTAGGCATTTGTAACTAGTGACTGTTTCAATTAATTGCCCATCAAGGCAAATGCGAGGTTCACTAGGGAGCAAAAAGATTTTGTACCTTAAGCCTGTAAACACACACTTGTCTTGAGGACATTAAGACTTGGACGGTAAGCGTCGAGCCATTGTTTTAGATTGTTCAGATCGTGGGTCAGGGATGAAAACAGCTCTTCGGGGTCATTGGAGGCAAACTTAGGATTAGTGTCATCGGCGTACATACATGATTGGAGGTTTCAGTTTGGAAGGTCATTAAAGTACAATAGGAATAGCAGGGGTCCGAGGATTGAGCCTTGGGTCATCCCACAACTTATGCGACTAGTTTCAGAATTTACATTGTTAATAACTGTAACCCGAGTTTAGTCAGAGAGGTAGTCTCTAAGAAGATTCAGACTTGCACCTTTAAACCTATACGGCTTCAACTTTGGCAGAAGGATCAAATGAAGTGTCACATGCCTTTTTTTAAATCTATAAACAGAATGGCATTCGTCAAACCATCGTCGATGATATATCACGATCACACGTGCAATGAAGAAAAGGGTAGAGAGCACCCAGATTGGGTATTTAAAAGCCATCTCAAAATATCTATAAGTGACACACCTAATGACTCCGTCCATTCAAGTAAAAGTATCAAATGGTTTAATCAACCCAGACCAGACCTGATACGATATTACAGAAATGAAATGCTTACTGTAGATATGTAAAAGAAAGAACGTTTCCACGGAAGGTACATGGCAGAATTAAAGCTTCTACCAATATGATCAGTGTAAAAAAGGTAAGGGTTTCGACCTCGTAAAGATTGCTTGCCTCCCTAAAAATCTTTGTCGGGTACCGGGCGTCGAAAAAGGCACGGGTTTGAACTTCGTTCAAGCCGGTGAACATATTGTGGTTAGAATTTTAACAAATAAATTCATGTCATCTGTGTCATTTTAGGATTGGGGCTTCACGAGAAAATTTATGACGGTGAATAATAAAAAGTAGAATGTTTATCCCACTAAAAAGAAGTTTAAATGGTTATGGTTAATTGTGTCTATGTGGTTAACTGAAGGTCTGAGGCAATAACTGAAATGCACTCTTTCAGTCAGATACTAGATCCGATACAACAGCTAATCAGTAAACATTAAATATCTGGTGCTTCTATAAAGGGCAGGGGAGAGAAATGGACAGGACCAAGCTGACCCAAATAGAATGAGTCTCGTGAAACGGGTTCAGACCGGCCATTGGCGATAGCAGCTCTGGTAGAAATAACAAGGTCGACAGTCGAGCTATCCGAGAGATGTGCCTGCAGGGAATCACGGTAGTTGTATTCATCGTTCTGGATCGGTTTTTTTTTGGAAAAATATGACTACCATAATTCCCTGCAGGCACATCTCACAGAGGGTGTAGGCCATTCTCCACTCTAATTTCAACTCTTGGTTCCTTCAAATAGCATACTGCCGCGAACGCTAAGTTTGTGTTCTTAGCATTTCTACGATGGCCCACAAGGGACACGCTGCAAACAAAAAAGAAACGCTACAAACAAAAGTGAACGCTGCAAATAAAAAAGTACGCTGCAAATAAAAAACTAGCGCTGCAATTAAAAGACATATGCTGCAAATAACAGAAACGCTGCAAACAAAAATCGAACGCTGCAAACACAGGCAGCCCAAGCTCTCTTTATGAACCACACAAGGAACACAATATGGCATCGAATTATAAGGGTTTGTATGGGATTTTATACAAGATATCCATGGAGGTAGTTAAAAGTGGAAATATTCAATAAAAATGGCTTACCTTATTCCATACGTGTGTTGTTTGCTCCTGGTGCTGTTATTTTACCGATTTAGCTTGATTTCAGCGACTTTTTGGAATCCTGGTTTTCTCTTCATAAAGAGTTCAGACAGGAGTGTTTCGCCTTGTCTCCTCTGAATGAAGAGAAAACCAGGATTCCAAAAAGTCGCTTAAATCAAGTTAAATCAGTAAAATAACAGCACCAGGAACAAACCACGCGTATGGAATAAGGTTAGCCATTTTTATTGAATATTTCCACTTTTAACTACCTCCGTGGATACCTTGTAGAAAATCCCATACAAACTCTTATAATTCGATGCCACATTGTGTTCCTTGTGTGGTTCATAGAGAGAGCTTGGGCCGCCTGTGCTGCAAACAAAAAACGAACGCTCCAAACAAAGAAGAACACATCATGCGCACGCACGCGGCTAAAAGGACTGGGCAAATTCGTCTCCAGACTCTCCAGAGCCTGAGAAAGTTAGCTTTTCCCTCAAATTTTACTGTTTGCCACGTTTTGCTCGGGTTGTGGTACACGATTACTCACTGCAGCGAAGTTTTGTCTTGGTTGTGGGTTAACAACAGGAGTCAAAGATGACGATTCTTTGTGTGTTGCTGAATTAGAAATGGAA
>JAHPZR010015768.1:12500-15000 GCA_019787425.1 Platygyra sinensis | reverse complement strand
GAGCAAGTTGGTTTTGTTCTTAAACACGGAGCGATCCTATATAACGAGGCTGAGGTGTTCAGTCTGTCAATAGGGACTTTAAGCAACGACAACGGTGACGGCGACGGGAACGCCACAGCATCAGGGAAAACCCAAAAGGTCCATTGCGCATGATTGGCGGGGAACAGGTTGACGTTCTGCGTTCTGGCCCGACGTGAGTCTAGCTCATTTTGCGTTGTCTGAAAACGTGAGCTTTCGCTTTCGTTTCCGCTGCTGTGTTAACGCTAAATAACCCGTGATACTAATTTCTAGGAACTTTAATTGTTTGTTTTCTCTTTTTATGTGAGATATTTCGTTTTAAAGCTTAAGAAAGGTCGAGAAAGCTGAAGCGAACTCAAACCAGTCGGCGAACATGTGAGTACCGTGAAATATATTTTTGAAAGCAGTTATGCAAGCTTAAATAAAGACAACTTGCATGCATTTCAACTGAAATTTTTCCTTTCAAGAAGTACTAAAAAGTCAAACGGTTTATTATGGTGAGATTCTAGCACATTTAAAAGGGTGTACACCATAAATCTTGTGTAGCTGTTTTCATTTTTAGCCGTAAGATCAGTGGTTTACTTAGATCTTTATCAGTCGGCACACCGATTGTCGCGCCAGTCTGACTAAACATTTGCTGTTTATTCAGAGTTCATTTACTCCATTGTACAACTCAGCGAAAAGGAACAAGTCGCGTTTGTGAAAGCGAAATTCGGACAGGCACTTGTCGTCTCAAAATCATCGAAGTTAAATTCGAATTCGCGAGAAGGTAGGTCGAGAATATTTGACCGTTTTAAATCGCACAAAAGTAGGAGTTCGTGATAGTTTAACACACCTTCACTGTGGCTTATCAAGAATTGATTGAGAACTTCTTTACATGAAGTCCTCCTGATAAACAGAGGACGAAAATCACGTCAATAAGCTTGACAGTGCAGAAACTATGGTTTCCGACAGTGCTGCTTTTTGTTTGTGAATTTCTGTCGCAACGGCGTTCTCTCCCCAATCTTCTCACAGGTTTCGGCGTCCCCGTCGCCGTCCGCGTTCCCACTGCTTAAAGTCCCTACTCACAAATCCCAACGGACGGCCTATGCTCCCATTTGATTGGCTTATTCACTCAAGTCTAATTTTAGCATTTGTAAGACGAAAACAGATTGCGATTTATTGATCCAAAGCACGAAAAACGAAACACTAAACAAACACAACAAATAGCGTCCTGTTAGCGATTGCAGCATCTGGCTTATAGTAATGATGTCCTGTGCTGTGACTCACGCGGACTAAAAGTACTTAACCAAAATGCTAATAGCGAGATAATTATGCTGTTCTAGAAATTAGCCTTAAAACAGGCAAAAACTAAGCTGTTTCCTCAGTTTATCCCGATGCTTGAACCTGACCAGCCACGACTAGTTGAATGAATGGGGCCTTCTGTAAATACTTCAACTTCGCCTCTTTTTGTTGCTGAAAGGACAATTCACTTTTCTTCTTGAATAATCAGCCTCTAAGTTTGGAAAGCTCTGGTTGTAGATCAACCATAACACCATAACCTGATCCCTTTGGGAGATTCTTGGCTAGATTAAGAATGTAATCTCGCTGTTGTAGGTCCACAAACCTGACAATGATCGACTCCTTAGTCGCGTCTCGGCTTCCTTGAATTCTGTGACACGCTGCGATATTAATATTTTTCACTTCACCTGGATCCGTCTTGTAGCTTCGGAAGTTTCTTTTATTTCCCCGGTAATACCATGAACAATGAGATTCCATTTCCTTCACCAAAGATTCAGGGCAAGAATTTCGTCGCGAATTGACTTGTTGTGCTTATCAGCCTCTTCTCTAGTCCCGGGAATCGTACCTTCTTTCATCTCCAACTGCTCAATTTCCATTTATCAATAAATGAGCGTTTTCCATGCAAATTGAAATTATCTACCTTGCTACGTCTGGAATGTTTTTCCTTGATTTCGATTTTAGAAGATATAAATGATCAAAAGTCGAATTTTGTTGAAAAAAACGACCTTTTACCCTATAATTATTTTTTTGTGAAAAGAGTGACAGTCATTCCAAACGTGAAAGGATGGAAATAACTCACCTGCATCTGAACCGCGTTTTTGCAGGATGATAATACTAAAAACCGCCACCAGTTTCTCAAATAATGGCTTTTTTTCGCTTAACCTCACGTGACATGTCACATGACCCCTCAGAAGTACTAATTCTACTTTAAAATGTTTAGGACGTTAAAAACGTTGAACTGTGTGCTAAATCTTGTTCCATTGCCATTATACCTTCAGAAATATAGCTAATAAATTATTTTCACCGGTAAAAGCCTTTAACCCAAGGAGCCGATTATTTCGGCATTAACAGATTCAGTAGCCCTTCTCAAATATTTACAGATGAGGCTTTTTTCTGGTTTGGGGCATTCATACATAAGACTAATTTTATAGGTCTAAAAATTGCTGAGTATTTTCTTTTTTCCTCTGGGAAGGGTTTCGGA
>JAHPZR010015768.1:0-7500 GCA_019787425.1 Platygyra sinensis | reverse complement strand
AGGCCTATATATGCTGTTTTAAGCACATATAACTTAGATATGATTCTTCAACTTAAATATATGCCGATAGTAATGAATCCGGCAGAATCGCCTCGAATGACTGGAAATCCTAGAGATGCTATGGTCCGGGCTGCGCCTTATCTTCAAAACGAGTTCGGTGACCCCCGATTTTTTTTACGTTTTTAATCTAATCTTATCATTTTCTACCTGCAGTCAAAGTTTTAAAAAAATCTGTGCGTGGGAAGTTTTTGGGCGCGAACGTCCTTAAAAGTCTCTTTCAGAGCGCGAGCTGAAAAAGGCATTGCGCGACACATTGACGCTAGCAGCGTGGCTGGGACCTAGTAACTTTTGATTTTGTTCGTTCTGAGCATGCGCATGCAACTTATCCTGGGCTGTTCTTTCGCCCGCCCGGGTTCAGCCCCTATATGGGGCGGGAAGAAAGGAGAGTTCAGGGACTGGACTTAATTATCGTGCGAGTAGGATTCTGAATACACTAGTACTTAACATTTGAATGTAATGTCTCACAGGAGGTAAGCTTAAAAATGACTTTTCTGCCATAGTTTAAGTCCAAATACCGAGGAAATCAAATACAAGAAGACATTTTCAGGTTCCTTTTGATTATCGAATCCCAGACACTTGCCTATTGTTTTCGTTTCTAGCAGGTTAGTGTTATGATTATCACGATTTTGAGAGCGTTAGTACTCGGCGCTGATGTAAGGCCCGAAAATAATTTTTATACCAGGTTTTACACCGACATTTTGTTTTTCGAAACGTCAAAATCTTAGGTGTTTTGGTGTTTCACCAGGTAGCGAATTTGCCGATTGAAAAAGTGTGCCTCAAAAGACTCAAAAGACTAATTGGCCTCAAAAGACTTGTAGACCCCTCAAAAATAAATTGCCAGACTCAAAATGGAGTGTTATTTTGATGCGGATTAAACAGAGCGAAGTTTATGATAAGGTCAGGAGGAAGGGGGTGTCCCCAGGCAAATCTGTAGTTTAGTCATAACTACCAGTGTGATGTCACGTCATACATCGCGATTTTCGATATGGCGGCCAAATTTTTTGGTTCGTTAACTGAAGAAATGTGGAAATTTCTAACTTTTTGATGATTCGATTACTTTTTTCAATGTTACCCAGGATTCAAAATATATGAAAGACTTCCTTGCAGTAATTTTCGGTAGGATATATAAGTTATTCGAAAGCCTCATATTTTGAGTAGAAACATACTAACAAGTGCCTGAGACGTCAACAAAGTTTAATGGATTGACAACGTTTTCCCGGAGCCCACGCAGAAATGCGGAGATTTCCTGATCCCAGAATAGGCGGTTTGGTACATGGTATATTAAGTGTGCTCTGTGCTGAGAATTAAGCCTTCAGAACTTATGGTTCGTCTCAACAATCCCTTCAAAGTTAATGGATGGCATTTGGAGAGCGGCTTCACAATAGCTTGCCACGATTGCGTGACGTAGTCCCGCAGTGGTGTTGTATAGCGATATTCACTGTTTACAAACAAGTCTTTTGATATTTAAATTTTGCCAACCACAGAACACAAGAATCCTTTGTTTCGAAGCCAATAAACTTCTGGTTGGCACATTAATGACAATAGGAGACGTAACGACGGTATAGCCATTTTATGGGTTGATGAACGTAAGACGAGTAAAACTATTGCTATGGAAGTAAGACGAGTAAAACTATTGCTCCCGCAGTCCCGCAGTGGATAAAATGAATATTAAAACTACGGGTTTCGGCTCATGAATTATAGAACGAAGTCTTTTCATGTGCAACGCGCTTGTTTCGGCTGATGGATTTTAGAACGAGGTATATTCATGTTTAGCACGCTTGTTTCGTGTATACATTAAGTTTTTCTCTTTTGTTTCCATATAGCAAATATTTATTGACTGCGGGACTACGGGAGCAGGCATTTAATGTCACGCAATCGTGGCCGGGTATTCTGAAGGTTAGCCCTTCTGGAGCACACAGGCAGTCATCTACCCCACAAAATTTAAAAACACAAGCATTCAACCAGCTAACAGCTGGTAAACATAGACACTCTTGACCTTTCACCAATCGAACAAAGTTTAACACGCGAGAAATCAAACCGACATGTACACCCTCGCACTCAAAAGGATTGTTGAGCAAAATGGCTCATCACATTGACAAAAACTAACAATGGCTTGAAAGTTATATCAAAGAGGAACAAAACCTCCTATTATGAGATACTTCTGTTGAAAACGTGAAGAGAAAACGACGGGCGTTTTGGGTGGCCTTTACTTGACCGGAAGTCAAGATGGCGGTAACCCCACTTGAACCGATTTGTTTTCAATAAAATTTGGAACAAAACACGCACCCAAAACAACAAACAGTTGTACTCACAGACAATATCCACTACAAAGCTTGCACATTTATGCCAAATTAGTGAATAATAGCGTAATAATAGCTTAATTGTATCTGGGCAAGCCGAGCGATGCTTCGACTTGTTGCTATGTGACGTCACACTGGCAGAGATGAGTTGGTCCCTGACAGATACTCGAAAATAATAGTCACCCCCTCCCTCCTGGATAAGGTATTAGTCACTGAATTTTGCGTCTTTTTGACCAGACTTGGAACTGTAACGGATTTTTTATTTTTTGGCGGGTTTAAAATATATTTCAAGAAAAAAATTACACCACGTTTCTAGGCTTACCACAGGCTATTTCTGGGAAGAATATGAAAAATTTTGATTTTTCATCATGTGCCACATATTTTCGACATGGCTCGGTCCAAGTGGACATTCCCTCTTAAGAAGGTTCTTCCAAACATCATGTCACACACCCAAAAAGGTTTTCTTAAAAACAGGTCAATTCCCGAAAATACCAGGCTAATTTACGATATTATAGATAAACTAAACTCTAATAACCAAGAGGGCTTATTGCTATTAATTGATTTTGAAAAAGCAATCGATTCGGTGGAATGGAACTTTTTTGACGGAGCCTTAAAGTTTTTTAATTTTGGAGAGTCCATGAGGCGGTGGGTTAAAACCTTTTACAAAAATATAAATAGCTCCGTTTTATACAATGGTCATTGCTCTAATTCCTTTTCGGTGTCAAGAGGTGTTAGGCAGGGAGATTCACTATCGCCATACCTTTTTACCTCATGGTATGACGTAAGTCATGCTATGGGGTCTTTGGGGGTGAAATTCAATTAAAAATCACTCACTCACTTGTTAGACAATTAATTTATGCATCCAACCTGGATTAAACAGGTTCTCCCATATCCCCCCCTCCCCGACAAGTTTGTCTCATTGTTCAAGGTCACGCCATTGTCTCTGTGTACGTATTTGGGGGAGGTACAAAGGCGAGAGTATGTCCAACTACTTGGACTGATTCAAAATGGCGTCCTGTCCCTTCGAAGCGTGATGGTTGTTTGATGCCAAACCTGATCGGAACCTACCTTTGTGGAGCCAAAAATGGAAAGAAAATTTGCTACAGAATACTCGACTGCAGAGAAATGGGCGTCCAAGTCCTAGAAGTGACGATAACATGAACGATTCGTGCGTGAACATCCTTTACATCAGTGTTTACATTCGTTAGACCGCGATAATGTTTCACCCACGAACACATAAATTTCGAAATGTGCGGTGTTTTGAATTCAAATAACGGATTATGAGCTACTATGGGGCCTCTCGAAACTGTTGGAAACAGAGTTGTAGTTGGATGGAGGTTTAGGATGATAGAAGTATGTTGAAATGAATGCTTTATCATTTGGGACAAACGGTAAGCCTTCCTGAGTCCTCCTATCGTATGGCATTTTGTGTAGAACATGCAATATATAATTGAATAATGAGCACACTTTGAGATAATTTTCACCATTCGTTCGGGAGGTTTTCGGAAAATGTCACATGCCTGCATATTACACATGATGTTGACAAACATTGTATAGAATTTCTCGCATGTGTCCGAATTTCTTCTTGTTGCTGTCATCATACTTCACTTGAAGCATATTTTTGTACATTATGAATTGATAATCGTGCAATACTTCAGCAGATAGAATTATATAGAAATCTTCTAAGAAAAGCAATGTAGCAATACCATCTGTATCACAATATTTTAAATGCAAGTACTATAGAAAAGACAATCATTTCATAGATTTCCAACTTCAGTTTGAAGAAACTCATTACCTTTGCAATGCCCCCCCCTCCCCACCGGGGGGATTACTCCCAGAAAAGTTGGAGGGGGATGTACAGCCCACTTCCCAAATCCCTTACCCTAGCTATGACCAAAATCTGCAATATTCCCTACCCTATTAAGTATTTATGCCATGACCAAAAATTCGAAACCCTGTTTATGATCTGACTCATAAATCAAAACCCTGTTTCTGACCAGCATTATAATAAGTTCCCTAGTTCAGACCAATATAAAATTGCCTTAAACATAATTTATGAAGGGCTTTTGCTGATTTTCTTCCCATAATGATGGCTTCTTAAAAACATACCCATATGAAGGCTAGTGCAAAACCATACATACCAAAAAATCCATTTTCAAGGAAAAACGCCTATTTGCAAAGATCAGCAGATTGACTATTTTCTGTTGATTAACACCGTTACTGATTTCGAAAAAATGTCAATTCCCTTTTTGAACAATCTTCTCTCTTTGAACTAAGCCAATCCCTTTTTAAAACATAACAATTGTGCCAGCACATGTTGCCTACGACCAAAGGTATAAACTTTCCAAAAAACGCCAGGTCACAGGTTACTCAAGGGTGCAAACAATTTATACCATAAGGTTGCTCCAAGGAGCCTTTGATTATTATTTGTGCTGAACTTCTTGCAGATGCAATAAAGCAAAACGGTCTAATTAATGGCATCACCGTTAATAATGAAGAATTTCTACTCAGTATGCGGATGGCACTTTTTTCCTTTTAGATGGAACCCAAACCTCACTCTCCCAATGCCTAGACACCTTGGAGTTCTTTGGAGAGTGCTCAGGTCTGAAGGTGAATGTAGAATAAACAAAGGCTGTATGGCTGGGTAGTAAGAGATTCTCAAAGGACATATTACTTCCGGAGAAAAATTTAGCATGGGCATTTACAGACAGACAGAAAAAAATACAGAACTTTACTTTACGTGGCACTCCACTTAGCTAAAAGCTACTTTACAGGAAGCCCACAAATAAACAGATAAATTACAAAAACAAGAAGAAAAATAAAATTTAGCTAACAATCTAAACATTTAAGAATCTAAAATTTCTAAGAAATCTAATTATTTATTAGTATATGTATAATTACAAATTAAAAATTACAATTTAAAAAAACTACGTAACTACAATAATAATAATTTTAGAAAGCTACATGACGAATATTTCTTAAAAATTCCCTTGTACCGGCCATGGCGCGAATCGAATCCGGCAGCACGTTCCATGTCTTTGCCGCGAAATACCGAAAAGACCTGAGACCATGCTTGGTGCTTCTAACTTTGGGCAATGAGAGCATGTTCGTGCCCCTTAAGTTATATTTTGTGTCCTTTACCTTGAGTAGGTTTACAATGGAGGTCGGCGCCTTCTCCTGGAAACAACTATTTATTGTGATTAACATATCCTGGATACGACGTCCCTCTAGTGTGCTATGCCAACCAGTCCAATTTAGCAATTTATTGTAAGAGCTTTTCTTGTCCTTATATACAAATCTAAGCGCACGTTCATTTACTCTCTCCAGTTTCTTGGTGCTCCTGGCTCCACAATGGTGCCATATCTGGCTACAATAATCAAAGTGCGGTAAGATAAAAGCACGATATAGTGCTTCCTTGGGTTTACAAGGCAGAATATTCTTAAGCCTGTTTAAGACATTTACTTGTCCTCCTGCCTTTCGGCAGATAGATGCGATATGACAGTCGAATTTCAACTTATTATCTAATGTTACGCCTAGTAGCAGTATCTCGCTGGAAACAGGTATGGGTTTTTCTTCGCATTTTATATTGAAATCGTGAGCCGTGTTTCCCAGCACCAGAGCCTGATATTTATCCGGATTTGCTATCATGCCATTTTGTTGAAACCACAGTATGGTGTTAGTCAGGTCCAGATTTATAGCGTCTTCCACGGCTAGGGGATCCTCATGCGATAGATTAAGTTTAGTGTCATCTGCATAGCTTATCAACCTACAATCTCTAATTGCAAATGTAAGATCATTCATGAAAATATTAAACAATAGTGGTCCAAGTAAGGATCCCTGTGGCACTCCTGCCGACACACCCCATCCAGGTGGAGAAGGTATGGCCCAACTTAATTCGTTGATATCGGCATGATAAGTAACTTCGCAAGAGTGCCACTGAATTTTCGCTCACACCATAAAACTTCAACTTCTCGAGAGGCAGCTCATGTGGAAGGCAGTCAAAAGCATTGCTAAGATCGATCGCTGCCGCTCCAATGACCTTGCGCTTGTCAAGTTCCGCTCTCCAGTCTTCCGTTAAATTTAAAAGTGCCCCCGTGCAACCATGAAATTTTCTATATGCAAACATGTAATCATGAAAAATCGATTCAAATGTTCCGTCACCTGCATGTGAATGATTTTCTTAAACACCTTGGCAAAAGCAGGTAGTACTCTGACCGGTCTAAAATTCTTTTTGTCTAGGACACTTTCCTTTTTGTGATGCGGTGTTATTTGACCATGTTTCCAAGTATCTGGAACCTGTGATTTAGCTATGATGGTATTCACTAGATCGCTAAAAGGTTTTGCTATGGAACCAGATGAAGCTTTAACAGCCCGTGGATCATGTCCCTGCGCTTTATTAGGTTTCATATTGTCCAATACCGCTTTCACAACATGATGTTTAGTCAGTCGCAATCCAAAAGTGTTCGCCGGTCGCTGACTCGTCATAGGAATTTTGTTTATATGTGCCTGGTCCCTGAAGGCAGTGTGCTTGTGGACAATCAAATCCTTTGTGATATTTGTGAAATACTCATTAAAAATTTCTGCTACTTGGCTTTGCTCATTGATGACTCTTTTCTTTTTATTGAGAACAATAAAGTCGTCCGGCACACGCTTTCTGGTATGCATTAACGGCCGCAAAGACTTCCAGAACTCCCTTGGGTTTCCCGCGCGCGAACTGCATAACTGATCGAAATGACGTATGATGGATTAACGTCGCAAAGCAACAACACGGTTCCTTTGAGACCTATAAGCCTCCCAATCGTCCGCCGATCTTGTCTTATTAAATTTGCGTTTGAGAGCATTCCTTTTCCACATAGCTTTCTTTATATCAGGAGTTATAAATTTCGATTTATCTGCAGCGTTTCTACACCTCTTAGACTTTATAGGAGCGTGACTATTCAGGACATTAGTTTTTTGGCCCCACATGAAGCCCTCAGCAAGGAACGGGGCAAAATTGCTGTCAAGTGACAAGGTGTATAGTAAATTCTGTCTCCAATTTTTTGAAGCTGTTTATAGTTTTCTGACTTTGACAAACACCACTCTAACAACGAAATTCTTCGAGGTTTAGACTTACCACAGTGTTGACTTTATTTTATAGGCT
>JAHPZR010015766.1:0-46854 GCA_019787425.1 Platygyra sinensis | reverse complement strand
CTACACGAACAAGCCATATAATAATGAACCCTCTCTTTACTGGCCCCTTAGTTTTGCACCTCTGTTAACCCGTTTTTGGCCATTAATGCGTGAATCGCTCTCAGCCCCTTCAACATGCTCCTTTACAGTGTGAACTTTTGCAGGTTTCATGGTTACGTTCCCTCAATCACTCCTTAGTCAAGTCAAAGTCAAATTCTGATTACCTTAAGTTTATAATTTACAAAATACTAATTTACTCACCAACGGCTTCATATGTGAGGTTAAATCCCTTCTTGGAGACTGAAGAGTCGGAGGAGAATTTGATCCACATTACGTTACCAGAAGCTGTGAATGACTGGCTGCTGTTCTCACCAGAGAGTCCCCCAGTGGGGGTGAGGAAAGGCACGGAATAGTCTTTCTCTCCATCTCGTATTTCTACATAGTCATAAGCAGATTCTACCAAACGAACAATCAATTAAGCTCATGTCAGTGAATGGATTAAGTTTAGAAATCCCTCTCAAGATGGGCCACTTGGCTCGTAAGTAGACTTTACTTTATAAGATACGACGCATGAATCCGTGAAATGATTCTTGATTGGGGCGCATATTGAGACGAAAACGTGTCTTTGATTGATTGCGTTTGTTGACAGACTTAGTACTTCTCTCTTTGACATAGAAAACACAAACGGTAGCTTGATGACCGTGAAACTTGATACTCAGTCAAAGGTGGTATGTCATTCAAAATCCGTTTTTACTTTTCTTCATTCGCAATAAAACAAAAAGTAAATCACTGCAATATTTAGAGACAAAGCGACATCAGCCTAAGCTGGTTTTTACGCGGAGCCTCTATTAAAATTTGGAGTGGTGGGTGTTTACGCAGGAAAAAAAACCGGAGAGATCTCACCACTGCGCCATTCCCGTTTGTTTGGGGCGTATTTTGACCTTCTATTTTTTCCCTTTCTACGTTAGAATACAAATATTTTGAGAGTAATCAGTTTGCAAGTTGAAAGCAGTTATGTACATTCACCATTGCATAGTTCTTTTAATCGCTCAAATGTCCCGATGAGTATAGAATTATGTTTCATTAAAAGAACTCACCAGTTCGAAAGGATTTGAAAGTGACTTTTGCTCGTGTCCCAGGCAAGAGTTTTAAAACCCAGATGCACACGGTATTGTCGTTATAGTTACTTGGAAAATTTGGCGATGTAATCCAACCCGTTCTGTGATCGCCGGCAAAGAATTCTTGAG
The DNA here is from genome assembly GCA_019787425.1 of Platygyra sinensis. Classification (NCBI taxonomy): domain Eukaryota; kingdom Metazoa; phylum Cnidaria; class Anthozoa; order Scleractinia; family Merulinidae; genus Platygyra; species Platygyra sinensis. Next base: position 45,628 of record JAHPZR010015766.1, on the reverse strand, counting down.
GGATTCTGTACTGCCAGTAGAAAAGTAAATAAACACGTCTTGTGCAACCTGAAAATTACAACCAAGTGGAGCGTCAATACATGTCGATATCGTGGAAACCCTGGATAGAGCCTCATAGCACATTGTCTAGATACAGTGCATACCCTCGTAAGCAGACACCCACGGGACATGAAAAGGAGCTGGCCGCTTATAAGAATAGCTCTCGTAAGAGATCACTAGAGAATAGTTCTCGTACGGGGTTACTAGAGGGAAAGACGGCCGCCTACGGAAGCATTGGGAATTCATTAATACTACCAAATCATTTATTCATTTTTCGGTTTATTACCTTGTGCAATGCCGCAATAATGGCGATAACTCTACGTACACCAACTTCGTTCCCAGGGTCTCTCATCTTACCGCATCCTGGGAACGAGGTTGCATAAACACAATACGGTGTACCGCAGTACTAGGACTGGGAACGAGTTTGCATGAACACAATAATGTGTACCGCAGTACTAGGACTAGTCTGGCCCTTAAGACTCGTCTACATGAGCAATTTTTATGTTACAATTTTTATTTGCTCATGTAGATGACGAAAATTGGCGAATTTTTATGTGACATATATATTTGCTGAAATGCTGGCGTGTTGGCTTTTAAGTGATAAATAAAAATTGCCGAATGAAAATTGCTCGTGAAGACGAGGAGTGAATAAAAAACAAATTATGATTGCAGCCCGGCGTAACATTAACATTAAGTTTCACCGCAACTAAAAGCAGTGATTCAGTTTACAGATGTTTATAGGTATCTTTCAAAGTTAAGCCCAGTTTCTTCCAAGTGAACGCTTACGGGAACTTAAAAACAAAGGAAAAGTCTAGATCTTAGGCGCTCCAACTGTCCGCGGCCCTTAACGAGAATGTCCGCTCACAGGAAAGGGTAAATACCGAGTTTATATGAGAGTTCAAACGGGGTTTTGTGACGGGACGGTCTTAGCCTGCGTAGCTGGCGGCATTTGGCGCGCGAGTGCATTTGTTTTGGTTGCGAAGCCGTGAGAGGATTGGTGAAGAGTCGAGTTGAACTTCACTCGCGGCTTCGCCGCTCGCGAATTCCTCGCGGGCTTCGCCCGCTCACGCATCCCGCCAGCTACGCAGGCTAGGACGGTCTCAGTAGACCTGTCCGCTTACGAGAGTATCCGTTAAGAGAGCTTCCAATGCTGTACAGTACTACTTACTTTGTGTCACTGGGTCATGTCCAGGTATTGAAGTGGGAACTATTGCAGGATCTAAGGAGGAACGAATCAATAAAACGTTTAAAAAGAGTAAATTGCAATACAGATTATAAATGTGACACTACACCTTGAAAGCACTGCGACGCGCTGATGGTAAAAAATTCACTGGTCCTTGCCTTTGGAATTCCTTGCCTACTAGTATAACTAATTCAAATTCTCTGAGAATATTTCGTAAAACCCTGAAGAACTCTATACTTAATTGTTATTCTATTTAATTATCGACCTTAGTGCATGAAGAAATACTTTTTATAAAAAAAAATCCATTCTTAATTCTGCCTTTAACTGTATTTTATAATAGGGGTTATCTACTACATTAGCCTTTGCTATTTGCATGATCCCAACTCGCTCCCCTTTTTATTGTTAATATTTTCCTTTATTCCTTAGCTGGACTGTGTTTAGTTGCTACGTAAATCTAACCTAATATCTTGTAAAACCGAGCTGAGTTAAATAAATCATCTTGTCATCTTGACATCCTTGACTGGGCCCCTGTTGTCACGAAGCTCTCTAGAACCTCTAATTTCATTGGATCTTGTTGGCACGAAGCTCATTGTTTGTATAAAACTCCACTGCGCGTTGTATTTTCAACTCTCTTCTCGGTGTTTGAAAATATGGTCGAACAAGGTCTTTTCGTGTTTGTTATATTACTTCGTCTACTTTGTGAACAAAAACCCCTGCTTTAAAAGAAAACGATTCATTGCACGTTTCTTGTTTTGAGTTAGACAAAGTAAGCGACGCATTAACAGATACTTTGTACAAAAAGTACAACCTAAACTCATTTATGTGAGCTTTTGCACTGTATATGAGCAAGTACGCAAGCAAAATTCAGTCATTAGTCAATAACGGCAGAGATTCCGCCAATCGGTGCCCATGTCATACTACTCATCGCATTTCTCATGAGTTATAACAGGCATTGAAATGGTTTTTTGATTCTAAGTAATTGAATAAAATCCTCACCAGTATTGTAGACCGAGAGTGCCCATGGTCCTCCACAGATTTTATTGGAGTCTCCATAGCATGGAAGATTACAAGAGGAAGAATTACCATATCTATCATACTGAAAACAGAAACGGGATTAAATATGACAACCACTCAAGCTGTAACGGTTTCATCTCCAAACAAGTGCAGACAGTCATAACATGATTCATGCTTTCATATGCAGTATTCATGGAAAACAGGCATAATCATTATTTTATTTACTAAATTATATTGTGATTTGTATTGGAATGAGGTTTTAATCGTGTTAGAGTTTTTCAATACTTATTACTACATCACTGCAACTCACGTGATTTCCACAGTAACACTCATTGGCCCATTCCACGCCTGCGTACTTGAAGCCCTTGCTTTGGCAACGGCGCACACACTTTACAGGAGTCATTGCTATCAATTGACAGAAAAGGTCGGTCAGTATAAATGTGTCTATAAATCAAGTTAAAGGTTTCAACAGTAGAAAATACAAACATTTATCTCTTTCCTTTTATGAATAACACAAATCTTTGTACAAATTCAAAAAAAATTATTTTTAAATTATTCTTATCATTTTTCACCACCACACGAAAAGACCGCTTCATTCACACAGGCGATCAGAAAAAATGCCGCGCAAGGTCTCAAACCTTCGTTAGCGAAGATAATACAGTCTGCGCATGTGTCGCACGCGTTGAGCTTGCGACGATGATCAGTCCGCTCGTGTGTCACGCACGTAATGTAAATTAACATTCTATGTTTGGTTCAAAAACAGAGCATTTTTCTCACTTGGTGAAGTGAATTCGTGAGTCATGACATGATTACGTGTGTCTTTGTAGCAGCCGACATAAGCTTCATCTGAAAACGAAAAAACAAAATTAATGGTTATTTCGATGATAAATGGGAATAATTTATAATGGTAATTGAACTGATTTCAGACCAAAATTATACGAACTGAAGTTCAATTGCCACTTTATTAGAACCATTTTGAAATCGCATAATTTAATAGTCAAATTTGCTAAATAATGGCTTCTTTGTTTTTCATTTTCCTGCAATGTGATTGGTTAGTTTAAAAAAGCCTAAAATCTGATCGGTTGTTTAGTTATACTGTCCCAATCTCACTGGCTGAGAAAAAGATGCCATTTAGAGCAAAAGATAGTGCGATTCGTGAATAAATCGCCCTGGCGAGAGCCAGTTACATTGCAAGGATAACCAGTGATTTCAAAATGGATTTAATAAATGGTTAAACGCTTCACAGAATTAATTCTATCGCATCCGCAGGAATTTCGGTTTTCCAAACGGCGCAGGAGTTGCTCACATCGTTCAACTAACTACTGAACTAGCTGGGGGAAGAAAATAGTCCTTGAACTGGAAAATCAAGCTTGAAATAACATAGCGAAAACAAAGTTGTGACAAAAACATAAAAGGTGAACTGAACAAAAACAAGCATTTGAAGAAAGGGGAAAAAGAGTGGCAAGTATCCGAAACCGAAACATCCGAAAGGTTCCTTTCTTGTTATATTTCCTGACTGGCTGAGCAACCCACTCAGGAAGTTGTTGAGATCGGAAAAAGAGAAGAAAGAGATCCAATAAGATCAGGATACAAGGCAGATTTAGCTGAGTTAATAAACAAAATCACATCGCCTACCAGAGCATATAACACCAATATCTTCCGAGTGTCGACACGATGTGGAGCCCCATGCAGTATGACGACACTTGACGAGGGCAGATTCATTTCCATAGCAGTTAACCCTGTCCAGCCACACTTTTCCAGCACCGGGTCCGAAACTTTGACTAACTTTTCTCACGCTTGTAAAACCAAGTTCAAAACAGACAACTCGAGCGTTTTCTGTCTTCCAGCCGTCGTCACAAACTGTGCCCCATTCTCCCCGATGAAACACCTCAACACGGCCTTCTTTTAAAGAGCTGCCGCCGCGGAGTCGTATATTTCCTTCGGCAGTTCCTTCCTCTACGAAATACAGAAAGAAAACAGTACAGCTACTGTAACACGCAAGAGGCACAATCTGACCTTAGCAGTTTTTCTGCCCTGGCAAGTATCACTGAGGAGTCATTAAAGCCATAGAAATTAAGCTGCAGTTTCAATATTTCTCCGGCATAGTGTGGGTAGGGCCTAACTCTCGCCGAGAGTTTGACTTGTCACGCAATCCTTACTCTCCGACGACTGTGCACAAAAACCTAAAAATACAACCCGCCTTATCTACCCTCCGGCAGTGTTTATGGCACAAGTGCTAGTGGGACCGACCAAACAACTGAAGCAAATAATTCAAACTGAACATAACATTGTTAAGAATCCCAACTGGCCGGAGGCAAAACAGTTGGTTATTTACAAGCATGGCCGAGAATTTGAACTCGGGGCTACCGAGAAGCAAATCCAGGTAGTGGTCAGAGCGGGACTCGAACCCGGGACTGCGGGATTGCAAGTCTGACATGCTGACCATTCGGCCACGCTGCCTCCAAAATATGCGTGAAAACCGAAAGCACGACTGCTTGATCGAAAGCTAAGCGATAACAAGGTAAATGATGAAGTTAGGCCCAACATACCAGTACATATAACTCCAGCGTATCCATAACTACAGTTACCCACGCTCCAACCATCATGATCACAATCTCCCAGCGTATTCTCATTTCCTTTGCACTGCACTTTTTTCAGCGAACTCATCATACTCGCGGCTGTTTCGCGTGTGATACTATCAGCACCAGAATATCCCAGCTGACGGCACGCCACAAAGGCATCATGGATATCCCAGCCATCGAAACAGATGGCTTTCCCATGAGCCACTGTAGTGAATCTCCACTCGTCCACTGCGTGTACCATTGCCATCTCGAAGCCTCAAAGCTTTGGTGGCACTGCCGCCATCTTGTTAGAAAAAAAAAAAAATAAACAAGCCATGCTAAGTATGTAACTGTTTTTCACAATGTTGACTTGTTGAGGTCGTGGGTAGTTGATACGGTTCGCCCAACTTTAAAGAAATTTATAGAGGTCTAAAGGCTGGTTTTCACTAGCGACGGAGTCGTAGTCGGAGTCGTAATAAGAAGCATAGAGCGATAAGATGTAGTGAAAATCAAACCGACGGAGTCGGAAGCAGGACACTGATTCTGCTTAGGGGGTCGTACGGGGGGCGGGGGGGGGGGGGGGAGGGAATCTGGCACGGTTCACGAATCTAAAATACAGAGGATCACGGTTCACGGATAAAAATATTTCGTTTTCCCGAATCACGAAAATAAGAAAGTAAGATACTCTTTTTAATAACCTGTTCTTGCATTAGAAAACAGTGTTTGAATGAAGCAAAATCGCGAATGGCTAATTCAAGGCTCCATATTGCAAATTGCATGCCTAAGGTACTCTCGATGGACCACTGTAACTATTCGGAGAACTTGCGTCTTAAAATTACGTAGAGTTGAGCGGTAAAATCACGAATATCAGTTAATCATTCAGGTTCTTCACGGATCACGCAAAACCTTCAGGTCACGAATCACGAGGAATTATTTCCTAAATTCACGTTTCACGGAAAATAAAACGAGCTAATCGCGCATCACGAGAATACCCCTGCACCACCCTCTGCTTATGACTCCGTCGCTTACGATCAAGTGAAAACTGCATTGTCGGAGTCGCAAGCAGAAGTGGAAGAATAAACCAATGAAAATGTTCAACTCAGGGCCTTGCGATTGGCTGGTTCTTGCGCTTCTGCTTCCGACTCCGACAACCTATTTTTCACTGGATCATAAGCGACGGAATCGTATTAAACGGAATCAGAAGAAATGGAAACGTTCTGATTCTTCCGACTCCGATTCCGTCGAGCTTATGACTCCGCTTACGACTAGTCCGATTTTCGATTTTCACTAGGACATAAGGTCTCTTACGACTCCGACTCCGACTCCGTCGCTAGTTTTAAGGTGGCTGAACACAGTTTTTGATACCTCTGTTTCAATTACATTTTTCTCTAAAACCCTTGATCCTTTGGTCACCAAAAATGGCAGCAAGCAAGTTAACAACACAAACTTCAACTTTTGATAATTAAGCTGACGTATGTACCGTTGCCATGGCAACATGATCAAATATAAACAGGATGTTTAAAATCGGTTTTGTTTATTTGCAGAAAATCTAGTCATTAGATTTTCTTTATAATTTGCATGCAACAAGCTTGTAACGATACTCGCAAGTTAACGCTATTTTGATAATAATTTAACAAACAGATCTTTAATTATCCCTCTTTAAAGGTTCACTGGCATATCTTGAATTTCCTTTGTTAAAGTTCAATTTTTTTTCAATCCTCCAGTTACTTATTTCCTAAAGTATTTTCGTGCCAAATTTCGTGAAATTCTAATGAGTGGTTCTCGAGAAATAAGCGCCTCCGAGAAGTCAATTTTTCACTCAATCGCACTTTTTTCGACTTACTACGCATGCGCTGCATTTAACTGGGTTCTTTTAGCAACAAAGAAATAGCAGAGCTGAGTTCTTTGCATCGTTACCTTTCTAATATACCTTTGTAATAAAAGAGTAAAACCTTCAATACAATACATTGTGTTCATTTGTGAAGAAAAAAATAGTACAGATAGCGCAAACATTGAGCAAATAAAATGATCGCTCTATTTATGCCATGTTTGTTTTTATGCAATACTTGTGCGCGCGCTGAATCACGTTAGCAAGAGCGCGCGCCAAAACTGTGTTCAGCCACCTTAAATGTATGTGTAAATGTATACGTAATGGGCCCTTTGCAGCTGGGGTCACGTGACCATATTTTTCCTAAAAATCTTTTGTATTATGGGCTATAACTTAAAGAATGCCAGAAATGGAAAGAGCATATCAAAAATACCAAAGTGGCAAAGTTTGAGGTCCCTAGCATTAAAGAATGAGATTTTATGGCGGTTTGAATTTCAAAAAAAATAAGAAGATTTGTATGGAAATAGTTGCTGGAGAGCAAGGCCTTGCTCTCCAGCAACTTTTTCCATACAAATCTTCTTAATTTTTTTAAAATTCAAACCGCCATAAAATCTCATTTTTTAATGCCAGGGGCTTCAAACTTGGCCGTTTTGATGTTTTCGACACGCTTTTTCCATTTCTGGCATTCTTAAAGTCGCAGCCCATAATTTTATGAAAAGTAGGTCACGTGATGGCTTAGCTGCAAAGGGCCTATTGGCCACTCCCCATTACATTGGTCCTTTTCAGGACCAATGTAAACATGGTAAATTAATATTCAAATAAACATAACTAGGTTAACAATCCCAGCTGTCGGGAGGCAGACCAGTTGGCTATTTACAAGTGTAGCAGAGTATTTGAACAACATCAGCTAGCGGTCAGAACGGGATTTGAACCCGCGACCTACGGATTTCAAGTCCGGCGCTCTAACCTCTCGGCCACGCTGCCTCCCTAGAGGACTGCAAGCAATGTCAAGCTAATTAAACAGTTTTACAGTGCGACTACTCCGACCAAGGCCACTTAAGCAAATTCTTTTCGCATTGATCACTCAAAAAAGTTACTAATGGAAATAAGTTACTAATGAAAATGACCACAAATCTCTTGCCTTTTTAATCATAGTTGTAACGCACAGCTTGATCTTTAATTTGCTGAAACACTACTACTGACCTCCACGATTTTGATTCCTTAAATTTGAAGAAAATTCTCGGGCGGCGTTAATTAGAGTATTCGCACGATAAAACGCACAATTTTGCAAGATAATTAGCTCCATCCCACTCCCAATCCGCTATCCCCGTCAAGTAGCATCCCGTTGTTGTTACCTATTTTGCACACAACGCCGGCATCCTGTGCGTGAGTACAGTCATGGCTCCCCCATCCATTGTGGGAGCATTGACCAAGGCTGGTCTCGCTACCGTTACAGGCGAGGTTATCAAGCCAGATCGGTCCCCGCCCTTCACCAAAATAGGACTTTTGATGGACAGTCTCCACTCCTGCGTACCCCAACTGTCTGCACACAACATGGGCATCGTCATTATCCCAGCGGTCATCACAAATCGTGCCCCAGGAACCTACACGGTACACCTCGACGCGCCCTTCAAATGAGCCATCTTTACCATCCGTTAAACGAAGGTCGTAGTTTTTGTAGATGTGCACGGCTATTAAAGAGGGAAGATCAGTAGTATTGGAATGCAGCCTGTGGCTGTGTGGCTGTGTTAAGCAAAGATGTTTTTTGCTTGTGTTGCGCTAACCGGCATATCACAAACTTCAAAAGAAACGTCAACAAACACAAAGAGGTAAAGTGAACTCAAAAGTAACAACAGCAATTAAAATTAGGATAAATTCTGATAGATTATGAGAAAACAAACAAAAACCTTTTGCACCTCCCCACGAAGGCTTAAACGCTATAAAACATGAAGCAAAGAAGTATCTCTCCGCATTTCTTTTAAAATTCTGCCTTTACAGCTGAATGTTATCAAAATAGCTCGTAACTGCGAGGGCTTGTGATTTATAGCAGATAATTGACGAAGTTATGAAGGAAATCGTCATCAGAACTAAAAAGTCAATTTTGTGTTTTTATGGGCTGTCACTGATGAATATAATAAAAAAACAGACAACCGTTTTCTGGTTCAACACCATTGTGTGCTGAAGCCACCACCAAAGGACCAGATTAGCACACAATTCCTTACCTTCGGACGGGTAGCACTGGGGTGAGAATGATATGTCATCAATGGCAATATCACCATGGAATGTCCTTCCTCTCTCGGCTTCAAATACAACCTAACCAAGAGAGAGGATAAGAACGTAAAATTGTTCGAATATAGCTTATTCACGGCGTTTGCTTGACTTGCACGTGCGTCATCATTTTCTCAAATCTAAAACTATAGAGCCCCCAAAGTTGTTATCCTCATTAGGCATAAGAGAGGGTACATTATATCCGTTTACAACTTTTCAGCTTAGTAGCTTGTTTCGTCTGGAAACCAGCGCTTTTTGAACTTTAGACTATGGCGGTGCGTGACATAAAGCTACAAACGCGTTTGTCGAAAAATGTATACTTATCTCGCGATTTTTAGCCTATTCAGAAGTTCAAGGATTAGGGAAAGTGCTTATGATTGATTGTTCAGTACAGATAATCAGCCGCCTAGATGGTAAGTAAGTAATCGACGTTCAAACTATTTTCCGGCCGCCATGTCTGTGGCCCACGGAGGTACACCAACATGGAGGCTTGTACGGGTCCGCAAATGATCCCAGAACCGCAAATGATCCCGGACCGCAAATGATCCCCAAATTGGACCGCAAATGATCCCGGACCGGAAATGATCGCCATATTGGACCGCAAATGATCTCGATCAAAAAATAACGAATGGCATGGATTTATGTCCGAGGAAGGTGATAACACATAAAAGCTAAAAAAAAATGTTATAACATTTACAAAAATATATTCCATAGTTGCTGCTTTGTTCTTCGAAGGGTATAGATCATTTTCACTGTCACGCATTAAAAAATAAAAAATAAAAAAGACGAAAACCAGCCAGTGGAAAAAGCTAAGAAAATGTGATGTATGTTATAGAAGATAACTACTAATATAACACACTTCTCCAAGTTTTGGGCCTGTGCTTGTCCCTAAACTTCAGATATTCGTCGAAAATGTTTCCCCAGAAATTTCCCCAGAAATTTACAGGGTATGAAAACGCAATGTTCGTGGACAACCGTGTATAGCAACATGGCGGCCGGAATAAAGAGAAACATCTGGACCTTACTTTGGCTATTTGGGCGTCTGGTTGTCAGTACTAAACAAACAAGCATTTACATGAGCACTTTTCCTAATGCTCTAACTTCTAAAAAGGCTCAAAATCAGGAGATAAGGATATCTTTTTTAACAAAATCGATCGTAGCCTTGTGTCACGCAACTTTCAAAATGCTCTAGTTTCCAAACGAAGCACGCTAATTGTAAACGGGTATAAATGTACCGCCTCTTATGCCTGATGAGGATAAAAACACGTCATGTGAAAACGATCTATTGACTTAGAAGTCTAAGAAATACACATACTCGTAAACATTCTCGAAACCCCGGTAGCAATAGTAGTCAAGCACCTAACAAACAGCTAATTGTCAAAACGAAGCGCAAGCCTTGGCCTCGTTTGGTCATGAAGCTGAACTTCATAACTATAGCTTGGAATTTGGCTTCTTAGAATACTCAAGTAGTCATTCCCGAGGAATTAAAGCACAAATACGACCAAGAAATAATTACAAAATAAATTTGTTTAAATTTCCAGTGCTACACACAGGTGTTTTACAGGGCGATGAAGTGTTGTAGCTTTGGAAGTCTACTCAGGTGACAGCGTCATCTGTCACAGTTCTTCATGGTTAGATTTTAGTTTAAAACTTAAGACGAGTGGCGTTAATGGCTGATAAAATGTTATTTAACTATAACACCGAAATATCAGTTTTTAACAAAAGAGGATATGTAGGGTATGTTGCACTGATCATAATTTTATTAAGAATTGCAAAGAAATGCAAGCCAAGCCGTGCTTGATTGATTGAGTGGTGCATTTCATAACATCGTAGTTGGCAACAAAATTTAGTCGAAAGTATTAAAACAAGCAAGTTGTGAGCCATTATAATTATAAGATGGCTTAAATAAAAATATCGGTATTCACGTACGCAAATTCTCTATCCACCCTATTCCACAATCCATGCCATTCCTTATTTTATGTATCGGGATCATTTGCGGTCCAATATGACGATCATTTCCGGTCCGGGATCATTTGCGGTCCAATTTGGAGATCATTTGCGGTCCGGGATCATTTGCGGTCCAATTTGGGGATCATTTCCGGTCCAGGATCATTTGCGGTCCAATTTGGGGATCATTTCCGGTCCAGGATCATTTGCGGTCCTGGGATCATTTGCGGACCCGTACAAGCTCCATAGAAGGTTTCACGGTCGCCGACGTCATCTTGGTAGTGGGGCAAACACGGCAAAGTTTAGGAAAACGCAGACTTAAATCTTGGAGAAGTGTCTTCTTTTTGAATCTCATGCAACATCACATTCGCTTAACTTTATCCACTAAATGGTTTCCGAATTAATTTTTTATTGCGTGACAGCGCAAGCCAAGAATTATCGATTAATTCACAAGACAATGTAAAACTGCTGCCAAACTTGACATGTTACATCATTCTAAAAGCATCATTCGAGAGCTACCTGGGACACAGTCCACGTTGCGTTTATGGCGACATCAGCCCTGATCCACGAGTTTCCTTGATTACCAGATTTTTCCCACAAAGGAGCAGTTTCCGCGCCTGTGATGGTATTTCTCAGACGAACTCTCAGAGTCCCGATAGTTAAATATCCCCAAAGACCTTTCATGTGGTAATAAAAGCGAAGCTGAAAAGCAAAGATAATCAATTAATGGGGAGCAGGACAAAAGTCAACACACGCGCATGATACACCTTGGTGCGGCACTGAACAACAATGCGAAATGATCAGCAAATCCTGTGTTTAATGAAAAATCATTAACACGGTTAACCCTCGACCGAATTGTAGCACTCTCACTTCTTAGACTGATCAAAGAAACTTTATTTCACTGCGAGTGCAAACGGAAAACATTTGTGTTGTGGAACAGTCTTTCTAAAGGACGTAAATATCATTAACAATGTCTGACACAGGTAAATTCCAAAGTGCCAGATGTTGTATAGGAGAAAGCTCTGAGTATTTCAATGTACATTTTGTCTTGCAGTTCTTAAAGCGTTCCGTCAGACATTCATGTCACACTAACGAGCTCCAGCGATAACGCAATGCCATATAGGATGCCACGATAAAACGTTTCATGATGACATCGAAATCACGTGATGAAGGCTTACCGTACAGTTGGCAACGTTCTTCCACATAAACTGCGGGCTTATGATTCGGGCTTTGTCACCTTCTTTTCGAGGGGAAGAAGCCTCAATGTACAAGTAATAACCTGCAAAAACGTCAACATACAAACAACATCGATCAAGTGACAGCTATATTTCGTTACGTCTTTGTAATTTACGACTCCCGAGGTCACGTCCACGCTACGCTACAGACATTTGAAAACGCTATTCAAACCAGAGGGTCTCGAAAACGCAGCTTTATTTTACGGTTAGGCCTATCGTCCACAATAATCTGTCAACGAAAAAGAGCTTTTGGGAAAACACTCTTCAAACCGGAGGAAGTTAAAAGCGCCGTATTTGCGTTTTCGTGTGGACAGAACAGTCATTTTGAAAGCCGGCGGAGCGTAGTGTGAACGGAATCGCAAACATTTGATGCTGTTTCACAGTGCCAATGTTGTTTGAAATTTCTCCAGCGCAGTATAGACAGGTTATAAAGTAGAATTAGCTAAACATCCTCCAGGCTTATCTTTGTTTTTATCCGCGCTCATTACATGTATGCCTAGCACTGCACGTACCTCCCCCTCTAAAACCTTTGCTGTGATCGTACATAGGCCCAGTCTCCAAGCTGGGAGTGTCCCCAGTGTGTCTCTGCCAGTCGAAATCATCATCTGTCAAGTTTTGCCAATGACAAAGATCAACATCAAAGTCGCATCTCCCTGGTGTCTGGAGTCCTGGAAATTTGTAAGAACTGTCAGCATTGTACAGGAGACAAAAGCAGAGCAGTCACCAGGAATCTAGTATATGATACATTACGCAAGCTCCCACGAGACCTTACGATGGTTTTACCACAAGGAAGAGGAACAAGCAATTAGATAACACTGTGCGCATATTTCATCAGACCATAAGCGCAAATATGTTTACTTGTTTCCGCTTTGGACATAACAGACTAATAAAAAAAAGAAAAGTAGCAATTGACAACAAAGCAAAAAGATAACCCACCACATTCTAGCTCGTCCGACCCGTCGAAACAGTCATCTTTAAAGTCACACTGAAGAGACAAAGAAATGCACTCGCCACTTCGACAATGAAATGTACCGTCTCTGCACGGGAGGTTTTCTAGGATGTAAAATATAGAAAACAGCTCAACAATAACAGTAAGTCGCGAAGAACCATACGTAAACAGCTGCCTACATCTCTCTAGAGAGGACCGTTCGATATCTAAAACGAGAAGATAAAGAACAATACCATGGGGTGCTGGTCTGCATTCAGGCGTAAACGACACATCATCGATAGATATGTCCCCATGTGGACTGACTCCACTGTGCTCGCCTTCGAACATCACCTGAAAGAAAGAAAAACACAAAAAAAACCGACAAAAAAAGTTAAAAAAAAAACCAGTAAAATAAAGCTAATTAGAACGAGTAACGAATACTTCACAAATGCCGAACATGATAACTGAATTTCCATTCTGTAGCCCACTAACTCTCTGCCCGGGTTGGCAGAATCACCAAGAAATCTTTAAAGTCGAACCTTCTTAAGATCTTCTCCCGATTACCAGTTCCCTGTTGGAGAGATTGTTTTCTATTTTACCGAATACGGAGTATGAAGAGACTTCTGACTTCATTGAACAACTTTTCGAAGAGTTGTGTATGTCACATCGTTGTGTCTAAAGAGCTTACCACGTGACATACTTCAGTAATAAAAAATAGTATAATCTATCTATGCATCTAAAATAGTTAGATCTACTGCTCCGATAATCCCCCTCCTCACCGCCGCTGCTTTCAACTAAATATAGGCCAGGGGAATACCTTTGAAATTATTGCGTTAAAAGAGCAGACCGGCTATTTAAGCTTATGGTACATGTAAAAACATCATAGACCCTACGCAAAAATGACTGCCTTAACATTTTTCTTTTGTTCGTATTTAAAATAGCCTAGTCCAGTCCCTGAACTCTCCTTTCTTCCCGCCCCATATAGCGGCTGAACCCGGGCGGGCGAAAGAAGAGTCCAGGAGTCAGTCCAGGATAACTTGCATGCGCATGCTCAGAACGAACCAATCAAAGATTACTAGGTCCCAACCACGCCGCTCGCGTCAATGTATCGCACAATGCCTTTTTCAGCTCGCGCTCTGAAAGAAAACATTTTCTTTGACGTTGATATTGTCGTAAAAAACATAAAAACGTAAAAATCGAAATATGGTTTATCTGTACGTTGAGCGATTTTGCAAAAGTTGTTGAAAGAGAAGTCTGACGCGTACAAGTAGCTCATTTGCATAATGCAGCGCGTGCACTTTCAAGTCCGAGTCGGTGTTTTCAATTGTCAACAAATCTTGGCAAAGATTTCTTTCGTTATCTTTGAAATTGTGATTAAAAACAAATCGAACGCATATGTGGTTTAGCGTGGCACTGGTGAAATTCCACTGATTTGGGATTAATTGACATGTTTTTAATCAATCTGAATGCAGAAAATCGCGCCACAAGCCAGTAATTCCAAATATGGTTTTTCCCCTGATTTGGGGGGAAAAAATGGCGGCGTTCTGAGCATGCGCATGCAAGTTATCCGGGACTCTTCTTTCGCCCGCCCGGGTTAAGCCGCTATATGGGGCGGGAAGAAAGGAGAGTTCAGGGACTGGACTAAAAATAGCCTGGTTAGCTCAGTTGGTTGAGGACCCGACTGCAGTGCGGGAGGTCGAGGGTTCGGGCCCAGACTGGACCAACCCTCAGGGTCTTAATAACTAAGGAGAAGGTGTTGACTTTGTAATTATATCTGCAAATGGTTAGACGTTCAGGTCTTCTCGGATAAGGACTATAAACCGTAGGTGCCGTCTCCTGTATCTTCGATGTTATGGTTAGCAGGGGACGTAAAAGAACCCACACGCTTATCGTAAAGAGTAGGGCATGAAGTTCCCGGTGTTGTGGTCTAGCCTCTGCTGTTATACTGAGGGTTGGGATGGGAAATGCTCGGAGATATTAGCTACGATATAGCTACTTTAAAATCCGAGGGTACATAAAGTATTCAATCACTTACTTACTCACACTCACTCACAAAAATTGTAAAGAACGAGGTTAGTGAGGCTATTTTGAATACGAACAAAAGAATACTTTAAGGTAGCCATTTTTGCATTGGGTCTATTATCGAATTATAATGCCCATCTATTGGATGTCGAAAAACTTACATAAAACGACGAAGACATGTTGACCAGTGGTATTTCAGCTCTGGCCCAGTCGACGCCCTGCGAATAGGACTTGGTCCATAGTGTACGCTGAGAGTAGCGATCTGCGATTAAAACGCGAAGAGAGCCAATCCCATGTCCTTGCATATGATAATAGAACCTCACTTTGCACAGCCCATTGTTATCGCCTGTGTATGAAATAAATCACGTATTAACACAGGACTCTTGTACTGCTTTGTAATGTGAAGGTAAATTCAGGTCATTACAGTGGATTGTACTATGGGTTATTGACCAAGCGAGGGGTCAAGATGGCTGGATATTGGCCAAGTTCTTTTTTTTGCATGTTTATGGACCGAGACGGAGTCGAGGTCCCTAAACTCGCACAAAAAGAAAAAAACCAAACAAAAAAAAAAAAAAAAAAGACAAGGCCAGTATCAAGCCATCTTGACCGAAAAAGCTTGGTCAATAAAGGATTTGATTATTTAGCTTTCGGGGAAATTTTCACTCGCGGGACACGGCGGGTAGTCCCGAGCGGGCAAGATACTTCCATCTTGCCCGCTCGGGTAGCCAATCACAGCGCGCGACTTGGTTCATCTTGCCCGCTTAACGAAGCTTAACTCCCAGCTTAACTCGATATATACTTCCAATCTACTTCCAGGTGATAAAAGTGAGGGAAAAAAAACACTCTGCAAGAGAGCTCGATGCAATCACCCCAGCCAGTCCACTGTGATAACCGTTAGGCCTCAGCTTTTAACTGCCTACCTGGCATTTTTCACTCTTAAGTTATTTTGGTAGCCAGCACCCCTATCATTTTTTGTTTTCACGTCACTGTCATTTTTAACTCTAGGGTGAAATAACAGTTGTTGCTGCTGTTGTTGTCCGCTCCTCCCACTACATTACTGAGAGACTTTGCAATCAAATTACGACAACTGTAATGACAGAGAACGCTTAAAGTCTCTCCCGCTCTTTGTTTTGTGATTCGATGTTACCTTGAAATCTCGGAGTGACGAGCATCCTAGCTTTTTCGCCTCCTTGCCGACCGGAAACTTCTATGTACAAATAAAACCCGCCAACATTGCCATTGTGGTCCTTCGATGGGCCTAAAAAATAGAAATCATTGATGTGTTTTGTTATGCTACTTGGCATTTTAATTATCTTCAAGCACAAAGAGAACAACTACCTTACCATACTTAAACTCGCAGTTAGCCAATCAGAAGCAGTGTCTAATATCCTGATATATAAACAATAGTCTCCATTTGGCGCGAAAATATGCTAGGATATTTGTCCGCGGACATTATCTGTTCCGAGAAGCGAACAATTTTCCGAGAGCGTAGCTCGAGGAAAACTGTGAGCTTAGAGGAACAGATAATGTCCAAGGACAAATATCCGAGCATATTTTCGCCCCAAATGGAGACTATCGTGTTTATTATCCTTCAAATCTTTTACGCAACGCGTGCAGTTTTGAAAATTGCGGTATATATAAACAATAGTCTCCATTTGGCGCGAAAATATGCGAGGATATTTGTCCGCGGACATTATCTGTTCCGAGAAGCGAACAGTTTTCCGAGAGCGTAGCTCGAGGAAAACTGTGAGCTTCGAGGAACAGATAATGTCCAAGGACAAATATCCGAGCATATTTTCGCCCCAAATGGAGACTATCGTGTTTATTATCCTTCAAATCTTTTACGCAACGCGCGCAGTTTTGAAAATTGGGGTATATTCTCGGATATCCCCCAGTTTTAGCTGGGGGATATTCGGTCACGTGACGTGTTTAGACCAATCGCGCGCGCGCGAAAAGATTTGATGGATTATAACCTACGATATCAATTCAATGGCAGAGCGGGAACACGTGTTCAAATTTGGGTGCGGGAAATACCTAATTCAATATTCGCACTCTTTTGAGCTTTTAAAATTCCGCGACTTTCTATGGCCTTTCCATGACCTCTTTGTGTTTTCCATGACCTATGTTAAGCATTTCCTTTTAAAGAATTGTCAAAACAATCTTTTATTTACGATATTTTACCACATTATGACGCGTAAAATGCGTGCTAGTGTTTACTTTGTTACTGAAATTAATCCGATTTTTTCTGATTTGGCCGTTAGTTTTCAACTTTTCAGTCTTTTTGCTTTTTATTCTCAGAATGTATATTGCTTTTCCATGGCTTTCCATGACCCATAACCAATTTTGTGACTTTCCAGGGCTGGAAAATGAAGTTATATGTATGGGTTATTGACCAAGTGTGAGGTCAAGATGGCTGGATATTGGCCAAGTTCTTTTTTTGCGTGTTTATGGACCGAGACGAAGTCGAGGTCCATAAACTCGCAAAAAAAAGAACGAGGCCAATATCCAGCCATCTTGACCGAACAAACTTGGTCAATAAAGGATTTATTATCTGGCTTTTGGTGAAATTTTGCTTTCGGGATGCAGCGCGTAGTCCCGAGCGGGCAAGATGGCTCCATCTTGCCCGCTCGGGTAGCCAATCACAGCGCGCGATGTTGGTTCATCTTGCCCGCTCACGGAGCTAGCCATATAATAAAATTAAATATATACTTTCTAGGTTTTCCATGACCCGTACGAACCCGTTAATTGTACATTATCGACTCGCCCAAATACGATCCATGACTCGACTAAGAAACGCGTGAAATACCGCTAAAGTGTACAAAAAGGTACGACTACATGAACGTGTAAAATCAACTGCGGACCATTTTCTTCCACTTTGTAATCGAGGAATTTTCTTCTCAAGTATCCAAAACCATTTTCTCTCGATATTCCAAGCTACTCATCAATCTTTTATCGGGTTTGTCAGACGACTGAAAGCTTTTCAGACGAGTTCAGTGCTCAAATTTGATTGAAAAATAATTTTGCCGGGACGATGAGCGAACACGTATGAGCTGACATATCTCTTAATTACATTTTACGTTCTTTATTCAACGTCTGATAAACTCTATTTCGGGCTTTACTTTGATGCATTTTCTACACCATGTATTTCAAATGTAAAAGGCATGAAATCATCATTTTTTACCGGTATATATGGAAGAAGTACTTCCGCTGTGTCGTGTCCAGTTCATCTGGTCATTTTTTGCCTGCACCCAGCCACAGAGGCCTGTGTCATTGAAGTCACAACGTGTATAATTGTCGCAGTCTACTTCGTCTGAGCCATCCCAGCAGTCATCGGTGAAGTCACAGAGTTGAGCCCGCGAGATACAAGACTTACGCCCACTGCTGTCCGCTGGACAATACACGTGAGTTTTTACGGGACATACAGGCAGGATTTCTGAAAAAAAGTTTAGAGTTTAGAGTTTCTAAAGGAAGAATGCTGAATATTTTCCTGAAGATGCTATCTAACAACAGCGGCAACAGAACTAAAGTACGAACGTACAAACACCTAAGCCTTGCCTTCATAGTGCTAAAAAGCAATTGAAAATTGCTTACAACAGATTTGCAAAACAAATGGGCCAAACTCCTAGAGGTTTCAAACATTTCGCGGTTCCAGATAACACATCAGATGACCGTGTGGTTTACATTCCAAGCAGCCAACAAAAAAAGAGGACACGCGTCAATAACCGGTAAGGTTATCTTATATTCCTTTAATTTGATACAAGGCCCCCCCCCCCCCCCCCCCCCTCACCTCTGCGTACAGACGAGGAAACTATTAATCTTTAAATTACTGAAAAGTTGTTATTTTTCGTTCACCTGAGCAATTTAATGTGACGGAGTTGTTGCTTGGACATGTGATATTGTTAGACCATACTCTTGATGCGCAATCTTCGATTGTCTCCTCGTCACCTTGACAACTGACGTTGTACAATCCGGTGAACGTACCGTTCAGCGGTGAGCCTACGGAATAATAATAACTCTATTTAAGTGTCGAGTGTATTTAGCACTGTAGTGCTAATTGGGGACACTGTAAACAAGTAACCAAATATTGCAAATTGAACATAAACTATTACGAATCCCAACTGGTGGGAGGCTGACCAGTTGGCTATTTACACAACGTGGTGGAGGAGTTGAACTCGGGACCACCGAGAACAAATCCAGATAGCAGTAGGGTGGAGGATTTGAATCAGGGACCTCCAGATCTCAAATCCAGCGCCCTAAACCACTCGGCCACGTTGCCTCCTAAACAACACCAGCAAGGATCAGTACCTAATGTAAGGATTAGTTAAGCTTTTCACACTGATAGTCAGCCGGCGGTATTTACATCATTATGACCAGCACTGACTTAGCATTAAACGGTTAAAGTTTTCGGGCTTAAAATATCCTGTCAAATATTTTCGCTCGCGCGCGATTGGTCTAAACACGTCACGTGACCGAATATTCCCCAGCTTAACCTGGGGAATGTCCGAGAATATTCCCCGATTTTCAAAACTGCGCACGTTGCGAAAAAGATTTGAAGGATATAAACACAAAAGCATCCATTTAGCGCGAAAATATGCAAAGATATTTGTCCTCGCACATAACCTGTTCCTCGAAGCTCACAGTTATCTTCGAGCTACGCTGTTGGATAAATGTCCACTTCTCGGAACAGATAATGCCCGCGGACAATTATCTCAGCATCTTTTCGCACAAAATAGAGGCTATTGTTTACATACGAGAGATCCGGGATAGCACAACAGGCGACGACAGTAAGAATCAGTAAGGCGTTTGACAGACTGGATAGTTTCGTATTCGCACTTTTAAATACAATGGCTACACGAGACTCGAGCTATCGACTGTCTTGTCTAAAAGCACAACAAAATGACCCCAGTTAGGTTAGAGTGTTCTACGAACTCAGCATACATGTAAACTTCTCTAAACCCTTGCGAAGGTTAGTTTCCCATCCGAAATACTGGTTCCCGATAAGCCATTGGAAAGATAATACTCGCAGCTGTTTGAGCAGTCTGTTGATTTTGACCATTGCCGATCTTTGATATTCGCAAGCAGCTTTAAAGGGGCATTGTCACGCTATTTGGCAACTTTATAAAAAGCTAAAAGGAGCCTTCACATCAATTGAATTCCAAAACTAATGACCTAGTTTTGTTATCGAAGACTATTTGAAGATACTGAAACTGTTTCCTGTCGCTACGGATGACATGGATGGAAATGGATTGAAATTTGAAAAAATTGGCCAATTTTTTCAAGTTTATGAGTCCCAAAAATCCTCAAGAAATTTATTATGGTTAGCCCTCTCTGATAAAATTCATTTGATATCTTCGTCGTAACTTTACAGAAGCTTTTTGTTTGATTAAAGCCTTAAAGTAATGATTTCAGCACAGAATTGACCTAAACAGCAAAATCCTCGTGACAATGCCCCTTTAATATTCTCTCGCTTGTTAAAGTTGCGCCTTCCTTAATTAAAGTCTACTGGCCCTTAACAGAATTTGTAAAATGTGTTTAACTTATATTTCAAAACAAACACCACGTTACCTCCTGTTGAGACGCTAACATTAAATCCCAGTTCCCTGCAGGCCACTGAAGAATCTGATTGACTCCACCCCTCAAGACAAACTGGCCCCCAGACTCCTTGGTGATAAACTTCCACGCGACCCTCGTTAAAATTTAAATTGTTGGTAAGACGCACATAAGATGGGACTAAATGGAAAATATAATCACAAATTAGGCAGAAAATAAATCTCCAGCTCATAAAGCCGAGTGCAATTGTTGTGGTTAAACTATATTTAGGGCTGTAAAACCAATTCTGAGCAATCACAAAAGAAAGAGACAATCCAGTCAACCAAAAAGAACTTGAAGCAAATATCTGTAGCTGAAGCAAAGGGCGGAAAAACGTGTACTATAGCGAGTCAAATTGCTGTTGGCTTTTTTTAGTGATTGGATTACAAAGTGGCGCAACGTTTTTATAGCCAGTAGCTTAGCGTAGCAATGCAACACCAATACAAATGCGACCCTCTTTCAACACTCGAGTAAACACCACTGTACAAAATAACTAAAGCAAAGCGCACGCTCTGATTGGTTAATTCAGCATCTAGTATTTGCCCATGGGTGTATGCTGCTGGCGTACTCAATAACTAAAGCAAAGCGCGTGCTTTGTGATCTGAGACCCGTTTCTCGAAGCTCCCGGTAATTACCGAGCCCGTTAAGCTGTTTTGTTTTCCATTCCAGATGGGAGTTTCAAAAGTTTTGAATATTATACGGTAAAGTTATTAGCTAAAGAAACAAATGGACTTAACAAGAGTTCAGAACACACCCTAATTTTTATGAGATTTTGATTTCAAAATCTGATTTCGGGCCCGTTAAGTTACCGGGTCTTTCGAGAAACGGGCCCCTGGCTCGATAAAAAGACTTATAACTAAGGCAAAGCGCGCACTCTGATTGGTTAAAGCATCTACTATTTGCCCACGGGTGTATGCTGCTGACGTACTCGATAATTAAAGCAAAGCGCGCGATTTGTGATGTAGCTCAACAAAAAGACTTCTGTTGTTCCAATGTCTCAATGTTATGTTATAAAACAAATGGTAAACGCCATAGCGTGCTTTATTGAGTTATGGATGTACTTGGGAGGTTTGCCTCGTGCGACTCTTATGCTTCTTTCGTGCTTAGCAAGCTCCTGCGTGCATCAATAACTCAATAGTACACGCTATGGCGTTAACCATTTGTTAAGGTATCTGCAAAGATACGTGTGCATGATTAAGGTGATTCCTCCGTATTACATTGCGCACCCCTACAGCGCACGATTCTCGCGTCATTAGCGCGCGCAAATGAGCGCGTGCACGTACACAACGTATACAACTTTCCCTCGAGCTAAGCTAGATGGCGAAATAAATGTCCTTTTTCTTTTAAACGAGCATGATGACCTATATTTTTTAACTGCTTCATCAGTTTTCTTTAATTTCAAAAAGTTTTCAAAAACATTTCATCGGAAGGAAAAAGATATAGGTGAAAGCGTGCAAAAAAAGCGTACTCTGGAATGCAAATTATGACCGCGTAAATAACGACTATGCGAATGCTTTACTTTCACGTCGTTTTAAATGGTGTGATTTTTCGACAAATATCATCTGATTTTGTTCCATATGCTCAACACTTTCTACCTGTCAGGTTTTTTTCCCTGGTATTATTTTAATGAATTATGCTTCGAGCCACCATAATATAACTTGGACCGATGAATAACGCGCGTGATTAGCACGAGTACAGCCATAAATTTGTAAGATTGGCCCGTCACATCTCTTAAAAAAATGCATCGGTAAATTTAATTTCTGAAGAATCACCGTAAAAACTAAAGAATGTAACCAATGAGCAGACGAGTCCTACCCAGTCTCTTGCAGCCATCTGTGAACGAGATATCGTCCAACGCAATATCACCCTGGTACTGACTGCCTCGAACGCCTTCAATAATCACCTTTGATAAAAGACAATGACAGTGGATGTTACCGAAACGTCTGAGGTGAAACTGGCTTTGACGAGAAGTCACTTTGCTGACTATTTGTACCATGGGGTGCACTTGAAAGTTCTCTCTAAAAGTCAGCGTGACCTTTCGAATATCACCAGGTAATTCCGTATGAATAAGTCACTTTGACTTAGTTGGTATTGCTCCCTTGCAAAACAAAACTGGAATATGGAAACTGGAAAAAGCTGCAATTTCCAAGATATTTTTTATTTCAATCTGCCAAGAAGACTCTTACAACTTTCAGTTTTTTCCAGTTTTTTGAAAGAAATGAGACCTGGAATAAGCTGTCAAATTCTGGTATCACAAAGCTGCTGCATCTTTTTCCAGTTATTTCAAGCTTTTGAAAGAATTCAAAGCTTGCAAAAACTGACAGAAAGCTAGAAATTCATTTTGCAAGTGCCCTCTGTTATTTTTATAAGAACCTAGGGATTAGGGAGGGGAGAGTACATACAGGGAGAGGGAAGAGTACAGGGGAATAGGGAGGGGGAGTACTGGGGGAGAGTACACACAGGGGGAGGGGGGAATTCAGAAGGAGAGGGTTTCTACTCTTGGATCATGAAGAACACTCCAATTCCGTATATCTTAATGTTGTCCAAATCACAGCAATTTCGCAAAGAAATGGCACAATCTCAAAAAAACAATCGCTGATTTTTGTTCAAGCACCATAAAAGTTCCGACACAGGCTTATAACTTTCAATATAAACCGGTATACTCTTGCTTATGATTTACTGAGCGGTGTAAAACGGCCCATCTGAGTTTAGTTTCTCGAAACCAAGGCACTTATATGTGAAGAATTCAAAGCATTAAATAATTCTTCTATTTTAACTCTACGAACCTGAAATTCTGTGTCACTGTCAAAAAGTACCTGACGTCTAAACCAGTTTTGACCCTGATCTGAAGTGATTGACAATTTCTTGACTGCAAAGCCAACAATGGGAGCTTGGTAAATGTTAAGAGCACCGATGTGAGAACCCTTCATGTGGATATACAGATCCATCTGAAAATTGAAAACAACATTGAAAAGAAAACGTTTGCGTGACACATGAAGGTGGACTATGTGACGTCAGGTGACCATCTAATACGCATGTGGAAGTCTGAGTGACATCTCAAAACAATAAAAGTACAGCTTTACATACTTCGCAAGTGCTGTTGGGTTGTACTGCAGCCAGTGTTGGACTAACCAGCCGAGCCTTGTGATCACTACGGCGAGGTAACGATGTTTCAATGTAAATATAGTATCCTTCACCTGTGTGACAAGGAAAAGGGGTTATTAGTTTATATATATATATCTACTATAGAGTGTTTGCGACAGTTCAGTGGTTTGAATTGAAGGGACAAGTCCAAGTAGGTGCCCGGAGGTGTCTCTTCTCATTTGTGTGCCGACCTTAAGTTTGTTATGTCGAGAGCGTTATTAGATCGGGAGGATCGTTATGTCGCAAAGTGTGTTGCGAAGGTTGTAAGGTAATTCCTTAGTATTGCATTGCGCATCCCTACTGCGCACGATTTTCGCGTCATCAGCGCGTGCACATGAGCGCGTGCACGTGCAAAACGTAAGAGATTTCCCTCAAACTAAGCCCGATAACGGAATAAATTCTTCTTTTCTTTTAAACAAGCACGGTGACCCCCAATTTTTTTTTCAGGTATTTGCTAAGAACAGTCTAATGAAGAACATATCTGAAGAGGAAAAAAAGTTTGATAGTAGAACATAATTTTTTTTTAGAAAATAGTTCCCAACTGGGTGTATTTTGGCCAAGGCGAGGACTTGAGTTAACCACGGAACTGTCCTAAAAAGTGCAATATTCCCGCAACCAGGCAATCAAAAACGGCTTAAATGAAGCAATACTGCTTATGTCAATAAATGAAGCTTTACTTTCAAGACAAAACTTTGTGCCTTTCAAGTAACCAAGATTTAATTCTGTATGAAGGTAATTCGAACTTTTAACGCGCAACCAGTAAAAAAAACCCATTTTAAGAGCTTGGTGACGCGTAAACAAGCACGGTGACCCCATTTTTTTATTGCATTTTTATTATGTTCATATCATGAATGTTCATTACGCCAAGTTTCAAAAAAAGTTTGATAGTAGAACAATTTCAAGGGAATTACCTTAAGTCAAAGGCCCGTTATATAGTGTGAAGATCGTTATAACAGGAAGTCCGTTATATCGCGAGATTTGTTATATCGGGAGGTTTGTTATGGAAGTTTGCTGTATAGGGAGTTTTTCATATGACTTGTACATATTGCGAGGTTCCTTCTATGACGAGGCTCGTTATCATCGATAGATTTTATATCCTGGATTTGTAAAGGGCTGAAAAATATCGTCAAGATATTTATTTTCCTGAGTAACTCACTAGTTCCTGTGGTTGCATCTGTGTCAGGTCCGGTATTTTGCGAGGCTGTTGGACCTTGGTGCCTCGTCCATTTGAATTCTCCATCATTTAAATGAAACCACTGACAGAATCCTTGTTGGAAATCACATGGCCATATCGAGCCACCTGAAAGAGAGAGCATAATAATCGATTGCAGAGAACACGCAATTATGCCTGTTAGAACACACGTTAAAATAAGAAAGTCCAAGGCTCTCTAGGTCGTGTCTCTTCAAGGCCAACTGCAATTTGCTTGTAACAGAAAAAGGAGCAACAAAGCCATAACTTGTTGTTCAAAGTAGACACGCCCTCTACTTTTCCCAACAACTTTCTTCAAACCGCAACAAATATTCTTGTTGAGTGACAAGTTGATCACGCAAGATGAAAAACACGAAACATCGACCCAAAACTTGCAAGGAATCAATGTTGCGAGACAAGTTGAGGATTTTTGTATCTCGTATTTCGCCGCCTTAAGAGATATTCAATCCAAACTTATTCTCCATGGAATTATATTGGGTGAAAGAGGAGAGCAGAATTGGTTACCTGGTGTAACGGTTCTGTTTGCAATTGAAGGCATTTCATTTTGAGCCTCGTCAACTGCAATAGAAGGGAAACAAAACGATTACTCGATAATCAGCCAATCAGCTGAAGGTTTCAAGCCTGATACCTGTGTTTCATTCACATCTTTTTTCTAAAACCCTTGATCCTCTGTTCATCAAAAATGGCCGAAAGCAAGTTAACAACATGATAAACTTCGGTTTCTTGATAGTTAAGCTGACCCAAGTGCTGTTGCCATGACAACCTCAATAAACTAAAACAAGATTTCTCTATTTGCAAAAATATCCTGTTGTTTTATTTTCCTTACAATTTCCATGCAACAAGCATGCCACAATGCACGCAAGTTAACACTAATCAAAGCCATGAAAAGAGATTCACCATGAGTAAATGGCTTACCAGCGCGTCTCTTTCGAAGAAGCACAGCGTCATCTGAAACTAGAAAAATTAAATAACTAAAATAAAATCATCCATTACCAGCCCCTGATTTCTTGAATTTGAAGAAACCGAAAGCTCACATTTACTGTAAATGAAACCTTCACTAATTTGTTCACCAAAGTTTACCCAACATTGAAGTCATCATTTGCCAAGTATTGTTTATGGATTACTTTGGTTTAATTCATTGCTTGATGGTCATTTTTCATTTTCTGTAGAGCTGCATGCTGGGTACTCAAATCCTCATAATTTGTTACAAGCTGTTTCTTTTTTGCTTTTGATTAGTACATTTTTAGGTTGGTCATTTTCAATTTATTTATTCAATTTAATAATAGTAATAACCATAACGATGACGATAATGATAATAATAACAGTTTTAAGAGCGCATTTTGCATTACCTCATGCATTTACAACAATAAGAGAAAAATCTATTGATGGCCTGAAATTAAAATCAATACACTACAATAGTAAACACTTTTGACTATGAATGCTAACAAATGGTTAAAAAGAAATGCTGTGTGTCTTGAAAGAAATGGGTCGTGAGCTGCCTTTTAAAAGAAACTAAGGCACTCATTTAAAGTTCCAATATTTGCAGTGATTAGTAAACAGTATTATACTCAAATGCATGGCCATTCAGCATTTCTTTTACCAGTTCAATTTTCTCTCTTCACTTCAGTTTTATCATTTTCATTATTTTCAGTTATGAAGGAGGTAAAGCCACTGGCCACATAATTAGAAGCAACAATGAGCAATAATCACTTGTTAGTAACGGAAAAAGTACATCACTCCTACCCGACAAAAATAGTTTTTGACTCACTTACCACATGGAACGTCTGCTGAAGGTAGATCATCGATAGATCGACCCTGTGGGTACTCTGTGGAAAAACAGACTCCTTCCAAAACAATATTCCTCAACACTGATATGGTTTCTTTCCATTGTATCAGTCTTTTCAATGCACAGTCGCATGCCAATGTGTCTGATGTGATAACACTGTGAAAAGTTGCACTCACAAAGTTAAGAAGTGCAACAATGCAACATAATAACCCTTCCCCAGCCAAGCCATGCAAACATTCTTTTAGCTTGTCACATTTTCCTCATAATAGAATGTCTGAGTATATGCAAGTCACAATCCCTCCACTTCTATGACATCACCCTTTCACACAAACAGATCCGATCCACACAAACCCCACATTTGTTCCAACTGAATATGACAAAACATGTGCATATAGACAAAATAAACTGCGAGCAGGTGCCCTTTTCCTCGAAAACTGTGGGAAAAATGCAAACAATTAAGCGAGACTGTGATAGCGACAGTGCTGCCGCTAGTAGCGCAGGCATTGGAAGAC
The DNA here is from genome assembly GCA_019787425.1 of Platygyra sinensis. NCBI lineage: Eukaryota > Metazoa > Cnidaria > Anthozoa > Scleractinia > Merulinidae > Platygyra > Platygyra sinensis. The sequence goes on along the minus strand of JAHPZR010015766.1, from coordinate 18,362 downwards.
GAGCGAAAAGTGAGTCTCTCTTTTTGCTTGTCTCCCGACACCCACGCTACTAGCAGCTCACAGCGTCGCCGCTTGCAAGTCACGCTTAGTCAAGCTCGCCCGTTTACCTACTTGTTTTGCATTCAATATGGATTTTCGAGGAAAAGTGAGACTGTTTGCAGTCTATAGACAAAATGATTTGAATCTTGGCTTGCACTCAGTCACGCGATGGGTTTAGTCAAAAAATTGTGATGTTACATAGGAGAGTGATATAGAAGGCACTTCTCCAAGTTTTCAGTCTTCCATGTTCTCCTAAACCTCTTTGTCAAAATATTCTGCACAAATTTACAGAGCCCAGTATGGAGCCATACACCAACATGGTGGCTGGAAAATGCTGTAAACACCTATAACGTACTTTTTATTGGCTATATCTATAGATGTCTGAACAAGCAAGCATTTACATAAGCACTTTCCATAATACACAAACACATTTGTAGCTTTCTGTCACGCAACGCCATATAATTCTGAAATTCAAAATGTGCTTGTTTCCAGACATAGCAAGCTACTGTCGCTGAAAAGCTTTAAAAACAATATAAATTTACCACCTCTTACACCTGATGAGGATAAAAACTTTTATTTGGTGGCTCTTTAGTTTTGGATTTTACACAAATTAATGATGATGTCACATGCAAGCCAATTAGAATATTTAAGGCATAGGTCGCACTTGGCAAATCTTTGCCAGAATTTGTTTACTCTGCGGTGGAAATCTGTCATTGCGGGCTTTGCCTAGTGCGACCCAAGGTTTTTCCTTTTGGCAAAAACTTTGCGAAACGGCAAAACATCAAAGACGCCGTAGTGCTTGGGTGGGGCAGGCAGATTTTGGAAAAGTCGAGCCAAACAATGGGAATCACAGAGGTAACTGTCAACGCTTGTCAGCGTTACATGAAAAACGATACGCACGGGAAGTTCAATTCTAGTTCGCGGTCTTTAATCATGAACGGAGTTGGTTTTTTGGCCCAATGCTCACACATGAATAGACCATTTTACAGTTGCCTGCTCGTTGACCTGGCCTCTGCATGGCAGCGAGGCTAAAGGTGACCTTGCTTTGATACAGACCTCTCTGGTTTTGTCATGTAAATGTACCTAGTTAACATAAGAACAACTTGATTAAGGTATCATGGTAGGTGGATTTTTAAGAAAAATGCGAAAAATCTTTTTTTCGCTGTTCAAATTGAGAAGACTGAGAAAAATAATTTGCAGAAAGAATGGAGAGAAAAGCTTTTTTACTTTTTACGATAAAGAGAAAAACTGTTTTTGAATCTCATAAATCTCTTACGGCGCGTTGACAGCTCTAATTAAAATTCGCCGCCAGTTGTCACATGTAATGCGAATTGCGGTGTGATATTTTATTTGCGCACGCGAACCGTTCTCGATCTGGTTGTTTCATCGCAAGTTAAGCTTTCGTTCTTGTCAAATTTTCTTTATGTCAATTTTCGTCTCCGAAGAAGTCGAAGAGGCGAAAATCTGGTGGAACCAGCAAGTTTAGCGTCGAACAAGATCTTTGGCCCCTGATCTGAGCGACTGTGGGTCGCATTGTTTTAAACTTAGAAGAATGGTTGAAGGAACTCCAGGACACAAATCCCGCCAATGAAGCTGAAGGTCGAAATACAACAAGTGCTAGTCGCACGATATTGCTGGAGAACGGACGCGATTCCGAAACTTCCACAGCGAGAGATCGAGTCAAGCACAGATGTAGATGTAAACAATATAGACCTCGAAATTTCCTCTTTTTGGCTTCACGAGGCATATATGGTTTCAGAAAATGTCTGGAGAACGAAGAAGTCTAAACTCGAACAACATAATACCAATGCCGCCGACGAAATAATCACGGCAGTTTAAATACAAACCTGCTTAAACCTAAGTAGTTTTTCGCGTCTCGGACGATTTCACTGTAACATAGACGTCTGTTTATTTCAAGTTGTCATGACCCATTGTTTTGGTAAACTGACCCATGCCGACATCTGTCAGTGCAGAGGGGATTTTTAACACCTAATCATACCGATCTCGCAAAAGGTTTTTCGTCTTTTTCTCGATAAAACAAAACTGCATATCAGGATGAACATTTTTAGTTCGTTTACGCGTGTCTTCCAACGGAATTGGCTGAAAATCGGCAGGTATGTTCCCTAGTACCTCCTTCGAAAAAGTGTGTCGGGCTTTGTTTAATTTCGCTTCCGTTTCAGAGTTATGGCCTCTTTAGTGTAAGGAAGCACCCACGTTCAGAACACCAAACTTTAGGAGGGTGTAGAAAAAAAACCAAACCACATCTGGAAAATCGCAGACACCCTTTTTGAGGGTGATGTGTGAGAAAACATTTCAGATGTTAATCGCGCCGCTCCGATGATTCACGCGCGGAAGCGAAGCAGTTTAAGCAAAGCAGTGTTTCTGGGTATTTCTTTTTATATCACTGCGACAATAACTTTTCAGAAAATTTCAAACATATGATTGTATTCTATAACTATTAAGCTTTCAGAAAATGTATAGGTTGATGGGGTTTTCTTTCAAAGCGCCAGCGTAAGAGCGCGATTTCCAAACACTGTCAATCGATCACCTACCATGATACCTTAACACAACAAAAGCAGTGAGGTCTGTATCAAAACAAAGTCACCTCCAGCCTCGCTGCCATTCAAAGGCCAGGTCACTGAGGCAGAACATGGAAGACTGAAAACTTGGAGAAGTGCCTTCTATATCACTCTCCTATGTAACATCACAATTTTTTGACTAAACCCATCGCGTGACTGAGTGCAAGCCAAGATTCAAATCATTTTGTCTATAGACTGCAAACAGTCTCACTTTTCCTCGAAAATCCATATTGAATGCAAAACAAGTAGGTAAACGGGCGAGCTTGACTAAGCGTGACTTGCAAGCGGCGACGCTGTGAGCTGCTAGTAGCGTGGGTGTCGGGAGACAAGCAAAAAGAGAGACTCACTTTTCGCTCGTCTTCCAATGCCTGCGCTACTAGCGGCAGCACTGTCGCTATCACAGTCTCGCTTAATTGTTTGCATTTTTCCCACAGTTTTCGAGGAAAAGGGCACCTGCTCGCAGTTTATTTTGTCTATATGCACATGTTTTGTCATATTCAGTTGGAACAAATGTGGGGTTTGTGTGGATCGGATCTGTTTGTGTGAAAGGGTGATGTCATAGAAGTGGAGGGATTGTGACTTGCATATACTCAGACATTCTATTATGAGGAAAATGTGACAAGCTAAAAGAATGTTTGCATGGCTTGGCTGGGGAAGGGTTATTATGTTGCATTGTTGCACTTCTTAACTTTGTGAGTGCAACTTTTCACAGTGTTATCACATCAGACACATTGGCATGCGACTGTGCATTGAAAAGACTGATACAATGGAAAGAAACCATATCAGTGTTGAGGAATATTGTTTTGGAAGGAGTCTGTTTTTCCACAGAGTACCCACAGGGTCGATCTATCGATGATCTACCTTCAGCAGACGTTCCATGTGGTAAGTGAGTCAAAAACTATTTTTGTCGGGTAGGAGTGATGTACTTTTTCCGTTACTAACAAGTGATTATTGCTCATTGTTGCTTCTAATTATGTGGCCAGTGGCTTTACCTCCTTCATAACTGAAAATAATGAAAATGATAAAACTGAAGTGAAGAGAGAAAATTGAACTGGTAAAAGAAATGCTGAATGGCCATGCATTTGAGTATAATACTGTTTACTAATCACTGCAAATATTGGAACTTTAAATGAGTGCCTTAGTTTCTTTTAAAAGGCAGCTCACGACCCATTTCTTTCAAGACACACAGCATTTCTTTTTAACCATTTGTTAGCATTCATAGTCAAAAGTGTTTACTATTGTAGTGTATTGATTTTAATTTCAGGCCATCAATAGATTTTTCTCTTATTGTTGTAAATGCATGAGGTAATGCAAAATGCGCTCTTAAAACTGTTATTATTATCATTATCGTCATCGTTATGGTTATTACTATTATTAAATTGAATAAATAAATTGAAAATGACCAACCTAAAAATGTACTAATCAAAAGCAAAAAAGAAACAGCTTGTAACAAATTATGAGGATTTGAGTACCCAGCATGCAGCTCTACAGAAAATGAAAAATGACCATCAAGCAATGAATTAAACCAAAGTAATCCATAAACAATACTTGGCAAATGATGACTTCAATGTTGGGTAAACTTTGGTGAACAAATTAGTGAAGGTTTCATTTACAGTAAATGTGAGCTTTCGGTTTCTTCAAATTCAAGAAATCAGGGGCTGGTAATGGATGATTTTATTTTAGTTATTTAATTTTTCTAGTTTCAGATGACGCTGTGCTTCTTCGAAAGAGACGCGCTGGTAAGCCATTTACTCATGGTGAATCTCTTTTCATGGCTTTGATTAGTGTTAACTTGCGTGCATTGTGGCATGCTTGTTGCATGGAAATTGTAAGGAAAATAAAACAACAGGATATTTTTGCAAATAGAGAAATCTTGTTTTAGTTTATTGAGGTTGTCATGGCAACAGCACTTGGGTCAGCTTAACTATCAAGAAACCGAAGTTTATCATGTTGTTAACTTGCTTTCGGCCATTTTTGATGAACAGAGGATCAAGGGTTTTAGAAAAAAGATGTGAATGAAACACAGGTATCAGGCTTGAAACCTTCAGCTGATTGGCTGATTATCGAGTAATCGTTTTGTTTCCCTTCTATTGCAGTTGACGAGGCTCAAAATGAAATGCCTTCAATTGCAAACAGAACCGTTACACCAGGTAACCAATTCTGCTCTCCTCTTTCACCCAATATAATTCCATGGAGAATAAGTTTGGATTGAATATCTCTTAAGGCGGCGAAATACGAGATACAAAAATCCTCAACTTGTCTCGCAACATTGATTCCTTGCAAGTTTTGGGTCGATGTTTCGTGTTTTTCATCTTGCGTGATCAACTTGTCACTCAACAAGAATATTTGTTGCGGTTTGAAGAAAGTTGTTGGGAAAAGTAGAGGGCGTGTCTACTTTGAACAACAAGTTATGGCTTTGTTGCTCCTTTTTCTGTTACAAGCAAATTGCAGTTGGCCTTGAAGAGACACGACCTAGAGAGCCTTGGACTTTCTTATTTTAACGTGTGTTCTAACAGGCATAATTGCGTGTTCTCTGCAATCGATTATTATGCTCTCTCTTTCAGGTGGCTCGATATGGCCATGTGATTTCCAACAAGGATTCTGTCAGTGGTTTCATTTAAATGATGGAGAATTCAAATGGACGAGGCACCAAGGTCCAACAGCCTCGCAAAATACCGGACCTGACACAGATGCAACCACAGGAACTAGTGAGTTACTCAGGAAAATAAATATCTTGACGATATTTTTCAGCCCTTTACAAATCCAGGATATAAAATCTATCGATGATAACGAGCCTCGTCATAGAAGGAACCTCGCAATATGTACAAGTCATATGAAAAACTCCCTATACAGCAAACTTCCATAACAAACCTCCCGATATAACAAATCTCGCGATATAACGGACTTCCTGTTATAACGATCTTCACACTATATAACGGGCCTTTGACTTAAGGTAATTCCCTTGAAATTGTTCTACTATCAAACTTTTTTTGAAACTTGGCGTAATGAACATTCATGATATGAACATAATAAAAATGCAATAAAAAAATGGGGTCACCGTGCTTGTTTACGCGTCACCAAGCTCTTAAAATGGGTTTTTTTTACTGGTTGCGCGTTAAAAGTTCGAATTACCTTCATACAGAATTAAATCTTGGTTACTTGAAAGGCACAAAGTTTTGTCTTGAAAGTAAAGCTTCATTTATTGACATAAGCAGTATTGCTTCATTTAAGCCGTTTTTGATTGCCTGGTTGCGGGAATATTGCACTTTTTAGGACAGTTCCGTGGTTAACTCAAGTCCTCGCCTTGGCCAAAATACACCCAGTTGGGAACTATTTTCTAAAAAAAAATTATGTTCTACTATCAAACTTTTTTTCCTCTTCAGATATGTTCTTCATTAGACTGTTCTTAGCAAATACCTGAAAAAAAAATTGGGGGTCACCGTGCTTGTTTAAAAGAAAAGAAGAATTTATTCCGTTATCGGGCTTAGTTTGAGGGAAATCTCTTACGTTTTGCACGTGCACGCGCTCATGTGCACGCGCTGATGACGCGAAAATCGTGCGCAGTAGGGATGCGCAATGCAATACTAAGGAATTACCTTACAACCTTCGCAACACACTTTGCGACATAACGATCCTCCCGATCTAATAACGCTCTCGACATAACAAACTTAAGGTCGGCACACAAATGAGAAGAGACACCTCCGGGCACCTACTTGGACTTGTCCCTTCAATTCAAACCACTGAACTGTCGCAAACACTCTATAGTAGATATATATATATAAACTAATAACCCCTTTTCCTTGTCACACAGGTGAAGGATACTATATTTACATTGAAACATCGTTACCTCGCCGTAGTGATCACAAGGCTCGGCTGGTTAGTCCAACACTGGCTGCAGTACAACCCAACAGCACTTGCGAAGTATGTAAAGCTGTACTTTTATTGTTTTGAGATGTCACTCAGACTTCCACATGCGTATTAGATGGTCACCTGACGTCACATAGTCCACCTTCATGTGTCACGCAAACGTTTTCTTTTCAATGTTGTTTTCAATTTTCAGATGGATCTGTATATCCACATGAAGGGTTCTCACATCGGTGCTCTTAACATTTACCAAGCTCCCATTGTTGGCTTTGCAGTCAAGAAATTGTCAATCACTTCAGATCAGGGTCAAAACTGGTTTAGACGTCAGGTACTTTTTGACAGTGACACAGAATTTCAGGTTCGTAGAGTTAAAATAGAAGAATTATTTAATGCTTTGAATTCTTCACATATAAGTGCCTTGGTTTCGAGAAACTAAACTCAGATGGGCCGTTTTACACCGCTCAGTAAATCATAAGCAAGAGTATACCGGTTTATATTGAAAGTTATAAGCCTGTGTCGGAACTTTTATGGTGCTTGAACAAAAATCAGCGATTGTTTTTTTGAGATTGTGCCATTTCTTTGCGAAATTGCTGTGATTTGGACAACATTAAGATATACGGAATTGGAGTGTTCTTCATGATCCAAGAGTAGAAACCCTCTCCTTCTGAATTCCCCCCTCCCCCTGTGTGTACTCTCCCCCAGTACTCCCCCTCCCTATTCCCCTGTACTCTTCCCTCTCCCTGTATGTACTCTCCCCTCCCTAATCCCTAGGTTCTTATAAAAATAACAGAGGGCACTTGCAAAATGAATTTCTAGCTTTCTGTCAGTTTTTGCAAGCTTTGAATTCTTTCAAAAGCTTGAAATAACTGGAAAAAGATGCAGCAGCTTTGTGATACCAGAATTTGACAGCTTATTCCAGGTCTCATTTCTTTCAAAAAACTGGAAAAAACTGAAAGTTGTAAGAGTCTTCTTGGCAGATTGAAATAAAAAATATCTTGGAAATTGCAGCTTTTTCCAGTTTCCATATTCCAGTTTTGTTTTGCAAGGGAGCAATACCAACTAAGTCAAAGTGACTTATTCATACGGAATTACCTGGTGATATTCGAAAGGTCACGCTGACTTTTAGAGAGAACTTTCAAGTGCACCCCATGGTACAAATAGTCAGCAAAGTGACTTCTCGTCAAAGCCAGTTTCACCTCAGACGTTTCGGTAACATCCACTGTCATTGTCTTTTATCAAAGGTGATTATTGAAGGCGTTCGAGGCAGTCAGTACCAGGGTGATATTGCGTTGGACGATATCTCGTTCACAGATGGCTGCAAGAGACTGGGTAGGACTCGTCTGCTCATTGGTTACATTCTTTAGTTTTTACGGTGATTCTTCAGAAATTAAATTTACCGATGCATTTTTTTAAGAGATGTGACGGGCCAATCTTACAAATTTATGGCTGTACTCGTGCTAATCACGCGCGTTATTCATCGGTCCAAGTTATATTATGGTGGCTCGAAGCATAATTCATTAAAATAATACCAGGGAAAAAAACCTGACAGGTAGAAAGTGTTGAGCATATGGAACAAAATCAGATGATATTTGTCGAAAAATCACACCATTTAAAACGACGTGAAAGTAAAGCATTCGCATAGTCGTTATTTACGCGGTCATAATTTGCATTCCAGAGTACGCTTTTTTTGCACGCTTTCACCTATATCTTTTTCCTTCCGATGAAATGTTTTTGAAAACTTTTTGAAATTAAAGAAAACTGATGAAGCAGTTAAAAAATATAGGTCATCATGCTCGTTTAAAAGAAAAAGGACATTTATTTCGCCATCTAGCTTAGCTCGAGGGAAAGTTGTATACGTTGTGTACGTGCACGCGCTCATTTGCGCGCGCTAATGACGCGAGAATCGTGCGCTGTAGGGGTGCGCAATGTAATACGGAGGAATCACCTTAATCATGCACACGTATCTTTGCAGATACCTTAACAAATGGTTAACGCCATAGCGTGTACTATTGAGTTATGGATGTACTTGGGAGGTTTGCCTCGTGCGACTCTTATGCTTCTTTCGTGCTTAGCAAGCTCCTGCGTGCATCAATAACTCAATAGTACACGCTATGGCGTTAACCATTTGTTAAGGTATCTGCAAAGATACGTGTGCATGATTAAGGTGATTCCTCCGTATTACATTGCGCACCCCCTACAGCGCACGATTCTCGCGTCATTAGCGCGCGCAAATGAGCGCGTGCACGTACACAACGTATACAACTTTCCCTCGAGCTAAGCTAGATGGCGAAATAAATGTCCTTTTTCTTTTAAACGAGCATGATGACCTATATTTTTTAACTGCTTCATCAGTTTTCTTTAATTTCAAAAAGTTTTCAAAAACATTTCATCGGAAGGAAAAAGATATAGGTGAAAGCGTGCAAAAAAAGCGTACTCTGGAATGCAAATTATGACCGCGTAAATAACGACTATGCGAATGCTTTACTTTCACGTCGTTTTAAATGGTGTGATTTTTCGACAAATATCATCTGATTTTGTTCCATATGCTCAACACTTTCTACCTGTCAGGTTTTTTTCCCTGGTATTATTTTAATGAATTATGCTTCGAGCCACCATAATATAACTTGGACCGATGAATAACGCGCGTGATTAGCACGAGTACAGCCATAAATTTGTAAGATTGGCCCGTCACATCTCTTAAAAAAATGCATCGGTAAATTTAATTTCTGAAGAATCACCGTAAAAAACTAAAGAATGTAACCAATGAGCAGACGAGTCCTACCCAGTCTCTTGCAGCCATCTGTGAACGAGATATCGTCCAACGCAATATCACCCTGGTACTGACTGCCTCGAACGCCTTCAATAATCACCTTTGATAAAAGACAATGACAGTGGATGTTACCGAAACGTCTGAGGTGAAACTGGCTTTGACGAGAAGTCACTTTGCTGACTATTTGTACCATGGGGTGCACTTGAAAGTTCTCTCTAAAAGTCAGCGTGACCTTTCGAATATCACCAGGTAATTCCGTATGAATAAGTCACTTTGACTTAGTTGGTATTGCTCCCTTGCAAAATAAAACTGGAATATGGAAACTGGAAAAAGCTGCAATTTCCAAGATATTTTTTATTTCAATCTGCCAAGAAGACTCTTACAACTTTCAGTTTTTTCCAGTTTTTTGAAAGAAATGAGACCTGGAATAAGCTGTCAAATTCTGGTATCACAAAGCTGCTGCATCTTTTTCCAGTTATTTCAAGCTTTTGAAAGAATTCAAAGCTTGCAAAAACTGACAGAAAGCTAGAAATTCATTTTGCAAGTGCCCTCTGTTATTTTTATAAGAACCTAGGGATTAGGGAGGGGAGAGTACATACAGGGAGAGGGAAGAGTACAGGGGAAGAGGGAGGGGGAGTACTGGGGGAGAGTACACACAGGGGAGGGGGGAATTCAGAAGGAGAGGGTTTCTACTCTTGGATCATGAAGAACACTCCAATTCCGTATATCTTAATGTTGTCCAAATCACAGCAATTTCGCAAAGAAATGGCACAATCTCAAAAAACAATCGCTGATTTTTGTTCAAGCACCATAAAAGTTCCGACACAGGCTTATAACTTTCAGTATAAACCGGTATACTCTTGCTTATGATTTACTGAGCGGTGTAAAACGGCCCATCTGAGTTTAGTTTCTCGAAACCAAGGCACTTATATGTGAAGAATTCAAAGCATTAAATAATTCTTCTATTTTAACTCTACGAACCTGAAATTCTGTGTCACTGTCAAAAAGTACCTGACGTCTAAACCAGTTTTGACCCTGATCTGAAGTGATTGACAATTTCTTGACTGCAAAGCCAACAATGGGAGCTTGGTAAATGTTAAGAGCACCGATGTGAGAACCCTTCATGTGGATATACAGATCCATCTGAAAATTGAAAACAACATTGAAAAGAAAACGTTTGCGTGACACATGAAGGTGGACTATGTGACGTCAGGTGACCATCTAATACGCATGTGGAAGTCTGAGTGACATCTCAAAACAATAAAAGTACAGCTTTACATACTTCGCAAGTGCTGTTGGGTTGTACTGCAGCCAGTGTTGGACTAACCAGCCGAGCCTTGTGATCACTACGGCGAGGTAACGATGTTTCAATGTAAATATAGTATCCTTCACCTGTGTGACAAGGAAAAGGGGTTATTAGTTTATATATATATCTACTATAGAGTGTTTGTGACAATTCAGTGGTTTGAATTGAAGGGACAAGTCCAAGTAGGTGCCCGGAGGTGTCTCTTCTCATTTGTGTGCCGACCTTAAGTTTGTTATGTCGAGAGCGTTATTAGATCGGGAGGATCGTTATGTCGCAAAGTGTGTTGCGAAGTTTGTAACTTAAGTCAAAGGCCCGTTATATCGTGTGAAGATCGTTACAACAGGAAGTCCGTTATATCGCGAGATTTGTTATATCGGGAGGTTTGCTATGGAAGTTTGCTGTATAGGGAGTTTTTCATATGACTTGTTCATATTGCGAGGTTCCTTCTATGACGAGGCTCGTTATCATCGATAGATTTTATATCCTGGATTTGTAAAGGGCTGAAAAATATCGTCAAGATATTTATTTTCCTGAGTAACTCACTAGTTCCTGTGGTTGCATCTGTGTCAGGTCCGGTATTTTGCGAGGCTGTTGGACCTTGGTGCCTCGTCCATTTGAATTCTCCATCATTTAAATGAAACCACTGACAGAATCCTTGTTGGAAATCACATGGCCATATCGAGCCACCTGAAAGAGAGAGCATAATAATCGATTGCAGAGAACACGCAATTATGCCTGTTAGAACACACGTTAAAATAAGAAAGTCCAAGGCTCTCTAGGTCGTGTCTCTTCAAGGCCAACTGCAATTTGCTTGTAACAGAAAAAGGAGCAACAAAGCCATAACTTGTTGTTCAAAGTAGACCCGCCCTCTACTTTTCCCAACAACTTTCTTCAAACCGCAACAAATATTCTTGTTGAGTGACAAGTTGATCACGCAAGATGAAAAACACGAAACATCGACCCAAAACTTGCAAGGAATCAATGTTGCGAGACAAGTTGAGGATTTTTGTATCTCGTATTTCGCCGCCTTAAGAGATATTCAATCCAAACTTATTCTCCATGGAATTATATTGGGTGAAAGAGGAGAGCAGAATTGGTTACCTGGTGTAACGGTTCTGTTTGCAATTTCATTTTGAGCCTCGTCAACTGCAATAGAAGGGAAACAAAACGATTACTCGATAATCAGCCAATCAGCTGAAGGTTTCAAGCCTGATACCTGTGTTTCATTCACATCTTTTTTCTAAAACCCTTGATCCTCTGTTCATCAAAAATGGCCGAAAGCAAGTTAACAACATGATAAACTTCGGTTTCTTGATAGTTAAGCTGACCCAAGTGCTGTTGCCATGACAACCTCAATAAACTAAAACAAGATTTCTCTATTTGCAAAAATATCCTGTTGTTTTATTTTCCTTACAATTTCCATGCAACAAGCATGCCACAATGCACACAAGTTAACACTAATCAAAGCCATGAAAAGAGATTCACCATGAGTAAATGGCTTACCAGCGCGTCTCTTTCGAAGAAGCACAGCGTCATCTGAAACTAGAAAAATTAAATAACTAAAATAAAATCATCCATTACCAGCCCCTGATTTCTTGAATTTGAAGAAACCGAAAGCTCACATTTAAATGAAACCTTCACTAATTTGTTCACCAAAGTTTACCCAACATTGAAGTCATCATTTGCCAAGTATTGTTTATGGATTACTTTGGTTTCATTGCTTGATGGTCATTTTTCATTTTCTGTAGAGCTGCATGCTGGGTACTCAAATCCTCATAATTTGTTACAAGCTGTTTCTTTTTTGCTTTTGATTAGTACATTTTTAGGTTGGTCATTTTCAATTTATTTATTCAATTTAATAATAGTAATAACCATAACGATGACGATAATGATAATAATAACAGTTTTAAGAGCGCATTTTGCATTACCTCATGCATTTACAACAATAAGAGAAAAATCTATTGATGGCCTGAAATTAAAATCAATACACTACAATAGTAAACACTTTTGACTATGAATGCTAACAAATGGTTAAAAAGAAATGCTGTGTGTCTTGAAAGAAATGGGTCATGAGCTGCCTTTTAAAAGAAACTAAGGCACTCATTTAAAGTTCCAATATTTGCAGTGATTAGTAAACAGTATTATACACAAATGCATGGCCATTCAGCATTTCTTTTACCAGTTCAATTTTCTCTCTTCACTTCAGTTTTATCATTTTCATTATTTTCAGTTATGAAGGAGGTATAAGCCACTGGCCACATAATTAGAAGCAACAATGAGCAATAATCACTTGTTAGTAACGAAAAAAGTACATCACTCCTACCCGACAAAAATAGTTTTTGACTCACTTACCACATGGAACGTCTGCTGAAGGTAGATCATCGATAGATCGACCCTGTGGGTACTCTGTGGAAAAACAGACTCCTTCCAAAACAATATTCCTCAACACTGATATGGTTTCTTTCCATTGTATCAGTCTTTTCAATGCACAGTCGCATGCCAATGTGTCTGATGTGATAACACTGTGAAAAGTTGCACTCACAAAGTTAAGAAGTGCGACAATGCAACATAATAACCCTTCCCCAGCCAAGCCATGCAAACATTCTTTTACCTTGTCACATTTTCCTCATAATAGAATGTCTGAGTATATGCAAGTCACAATCCCTCCACTTCTATGACATCACCCTTTCACACAAACAGATCCGATCCACACAAACCCCACATTTGTTCCAACTGAATATGACAAAACATGTGCATATAGACAAAATAAACTGCGAGCAGGTGCCCTTTTCCTCGAAAACTGTGGGAAAAATGCAAACAATTAAGCGAGACTGTGATAGTGACAGTGCTGCCGCTAGTAGCGCAGGCATTGGAAGACGAGCGAAAAGTGAGTCTCTCTTTTTGCTTGTCTCCCGACACCCACGCTACTAGCAGCTCACAGCGTCGCCGCTTGCAAGTCACGCTTAGTCAAGCTCGCCCGTTTACCTACTTGTTTTGCATTCAATATGGATTTTCGAGGAAAAGTGAGACTGTTTGCAGTCTATAGACAAAATGATTTGAATCTTAACAAATGTATTCTTGGCTTGCACTCAGTCACGCGATGGGTTTAGTCAAAAAATTGTGATGTTACATAGGAGAGTGATATAGAAGGCACTTCTCCAAGTTTTCAGTCTTCCATGTTCTCCTAAACCTCTTTGTCAAAATATTCTGCACAAATTTACAGAGCCCAGTATGGAGCCATACACCAACATGGTGGCTGGAAAATGCTGTAACCATCTATAACGTACTTTGGCTATATCTATAGATGTCTGAACAAGCAAGCATTTACATAAGCACTTTCCATAATACACAAACACATTTGTAGCTTTCTGTCACGCAACGCCATATAATTCTGAAATTCAAAATGTGCTTGTTTCCAGACATAGCAAGCTACTGTCGCTGAAAAGCTTTAAAAACAATATAAATTTACCTCCTCTTACACCTGATGAGGATAAAAACTTTTATTTGTTGGCTCTTTAGTTTTGGATTTTACACAAATTAATGATGATGTCACATGCAAGCCAATTAGAATATTTTAGGCATAGGTCGCACTTGGCAAATCTTTGCCAGAATTTGTTTACTCTGCGGTGGAAATCTGTCATCGCGGGCCTTTGCCTAGTGCGACCCAAGGTTTTTCCTTTTGGCAAAAACTTTGCGAAACGGCAAAACATCAAAGACGCCGTAGTGCTTGGGTGGGGCAGGCAGATTTTGGAAAAGTCGAGCCAAACAATGGGAATCACAGAGGTAACTGTCAACGCTTGTCAGCGTTACATGAAAAACGATACGCGCGGGAAGTTCAATTCTAGTTCGCGGTCTTTAATCATGAACGGAGTTGGTTTTTTGGCCCAATGCTCACACATGAATTCCCATGACCCAAGCGATAAAGTCCTAACGCAAGAATTCTTCGGCAACGTCAATTTCTTCCTCTGATCATGGCCGCTGTTAAAACCGTCAAACATTTGTCTGCCCATCGTTCGTTCAACGAGGAAAGACAACGAACTGCTGTAGGTTAAGCTGAACAAAGAGAAGAAGAATCACCGTAACTATGAGCACTACTTCAACGGGACGCATACTTGTTTCGGTTTAGATCGTGATTGATATCATTTCTTTCGAAAACACATGGGTAAACAACACGGTATCTAATATCTGGTTACTGACAATTTTCTCCCACAAGTGCGACCCTCCGTTTCTTTCTGAAAGTTTTCCTTTCCAGTTGCGGTTTCAAATTTTTGCCGTTTTTTTGGCCGACAAAGAGGAAAACTTTTCCTAAGTGCGACCCATACCTTAGCCTAAATCGTAATTCAATTGTCCTGCATTGTGTGAATTTTATTAAACAAACAGTGAGCAATCACTTGTGACTTGTCTAAGGGCATGAGCTGTACGTGGGTTACGGGTTTATGACTCAGCACGTTCTGTCGTGCATCAACTATTTCTTTTGTTTTAAATTTCTCATTGTCATGATTATAATACTGGCTTTTGTTTGAAATCTAAACATTGGCTGTTGATTACTCGGGTAAATGAAACCTAAACAAAAGAATATAACGTCCCTCACTCAACAATACGTCGAGACGTCACTAGGACAAAGATGTTCTTCTTTAGGAAAGAAAAGGAATAATCATTGTTTGTGTTTACCAAAAGCTCAGAGTGGTAAAACATGCAAATGAAAAATCTATAAAGACCTAGAACTTTATTTTACCTGCTTTACAGTTTTTTGTTAGAGAAAAGTCGGAATGGTTTGTTCACGCACCAAACGGAAATATCTTCCTTCCCTTTTACATGTAAAAACGGTCACGGAATGGCAAATTTCGATCGTGTGTGCGGTATGTCTCATCTAATGACTTAGCACTTAGCCTCAGCCAAATTAGAAAACCGCAACACATCACCGTGGGTAAAGAAGCCAATACTAAAGAAATTAAACGCAGACATTTCATAGCAACACTGGGCCTCTTCATGTATATAAGAATGCCACTACAGGGTACTTTACGCAATCCTCACCTCACGCATACTTGCGGCTAATATAATATGACCCAGCTTGATTTAACACACTCGCGGTCTGATCATGCTAAGTACCATCGAATATCAGAATTTCACAGACACGGCCAGTTCACAGCTTCACAAAGAGAGGCCTGAGGAATCGGCGAATCCACCATTAATTATAATTAGAATAACTTTTGGTCTGAAACGAGTTCAAACCGCAGGTCAATTAGTTCCCGTGCGGTTTTCCGCAATCTATTTTATCGCAAAAGAAGTAGAATAAAAAAGTCCTCGAGAGTGTTGAGACATGATCGTGAGTGACTATATATTAATTGTTTCAATACAATACCGATCAAGATAACAAGCACGTAATTTTCAGAGAAAAACTAAGGTATTCTCAACTAAAAGTATCGCAGGTAATTATAACTTTTCATACACACGATCTGAGATTCCGAAATTAATGAGCACAAAAATGCAGACAGTGCTCCGTTGATGGGCAACCCTGCAGTAAACAGACGACATAAACAGATTATGACGAAGGTCCCTATTTTTAATCAAAACACGGAAGTCAAATTTTTCCTCCAGTCCCACTGTCCCAGCTTGTGAGAGGAATAAAATGCTAACACTGTTAAAGAAAGGTTTTTGGTGGTATGCCATAATTTAATTTCCTTCAGTTTCTCCCCGCTTGTTCAAAATACTGAAGGAGAGAAAAATCCAACCGAAAGTTCAAAAGAGAGGTTTATCTTCAGGCACATTCACGGAAAGTCAAGGATACCATTAAGCTTACATTCACAACAGTTTTACAGCTCTTTAATCAGCTCAGAAAATTCAAGCTTAATATACGATTTCGGGGACGAAACTGTTTTAAGTTACACATCTAGTGGATTACGCAATGGCCTCAACCTTCACGATCGAAGTGTAGTGTGTGTTCAATGCAAAAGGGAAAACGTTTTTTTCGTGTAAATTGAGTACACTGAATTCTTACATCGATCTTCACCAATTCTGTACCTGTAACCTTCGAGAAGAAAGGTTTTTTTACCTTCATTAAACTTCGACGTTACCGAGCTAGTATTTAAGCCACAATATAGCAGAATATAACCAAAATGAACATAATTATGACCCAACTGAGTCGGATTGCATATAGTGAAAATGAATTTGATCAGTTCCCATGTGGTTGGCTAAAGGAAACTTATTCTAAATAAAAATAGCTCAAATCAAAACCTTGATATAAAGCGATCCACTTATAACCAGTCTGTCTCGTAGAATACTGTTAACGAGCAATGATGATGTTGCAACCACAACAAGTCGGAATCGAATCCTTTTGTACTCAGTACACGGTACACAAACCGTATAAGCACAACACTTCACCAACAACAAACTTCTACTTACATGAGCACGGTAGATTCTGAAATATCCTGGAAATGAGAAGAATCAATGATATCTTTGCACACCAGTTCTTTCCCACTGGACTGATATTCGCAATTCGCTGAATGCTGGGCGCTTGTCCCGTCGGCGACATGGACCATCAAGGCAAGCAGTGACGCAAAAAGAACAAAACTGTTCCCCATAATCATGATATACTTATCCACACAAGGAAATAAGTTTCTTTTCCTGATCCAAGATCTAAAAAGGCAATCCAAGAAACCGTTCTGAGTAAAATTAGCGCAGGAATTAGGATAGCCGAGATGACATCAGTCAAAATACTCCTGTCGTGCGGATGAAGTTGTCTTCAATCAGGACATTACTGTTTCGATTGCTGTGAATTTCAACCAAAAGTCACGGGCTCGTTTAAAGTTAGCCAGAGATTCTAACTGCCGATTCTTGCGGCTGGTTTAAATCATCTCCTTTTCCCTCACGAACGTAAAACAAGAGAATCACTGTAGGTACAAAATACCAGGAATTCAAAATAAATTACATGCAAAGATACGTCAAAAATGCAAATCGGATTTCTTGCATGACAAATGTGGTCACGCGCCTTGGAAACGCAGCTTGCCACTTCCTGTCGACACCGCTGGACAATAAAATGATCGACTCAGCTCAGGAAAACTTTACTGTTTTAGTTCCTCGTTGCAGGATCAGACATAGAACCTAGTCAACATGTTTCCCCCAGAGAGCAGACCAGGAAACGTTTATTAGTTCGCTGAAAAAACTGAACACTAATATGATGCAAGTCACTGCCGAAATTTATGCGAGACACGTTTCAGCAATACTTCCTTGTTTGCTTCTTTACTTCCTTCTTTGCTCCTTTGTTCCTTTTAACGTCTAGAACGTCTCCGATCTCTTCAGCCTTTCACGTATTTAGTTAATAGCTTATTATCATTTTCTTTTCGGGCTTCATTATTCGAATTCCCGAGCCATGAAAATAGCGATCGCTTGCAGAAATCGAATCCAAACTTTTCAATTCTGGCAGGATCGTGGCAGGTTGAATTTGGAAATTATTTCGAAGCTACACGGGGTTGTCAAGCCAGGATCGGTAATCATGGGTCCTGTAGACTCGTAAGGTGGACAGATTTTTAAGGCACATCGCAATACTTCAGAATTTTAACTTGCTCGTTGAAAGGACAAAAGAAACGAAACATGATATGATTTTGATTATGAATCGACGATCATAGGTAAATTAGAAGTCTTTTGCTCGAAAATCCGTGGGGAAGAATTAGGGTCAGATACATTATGCTCGAAAATTCGAGTATTATGCTTTTGAGCGTCACTCAAAAAAACCTAGTATTATGCCCGAAATTATGCTCGAAAAATATAGCATTATGCTCACCTGATTTTTATTGTATTCAACATG